>JARHVA010004862.1:0-292500 GCA_037957365.1 Torreya grandis
TAGCCCTCTTTAAGGATTTTTTAATTGGTATATATTTGTATAGATGAGTAATAAGAATATAATGGAACTTTAAGATACCCTATATCATCTTTGATCTATCCACAAATTTTTCATTTTCCAACTCTATTCCTAGGTACCTTTTATATCACTTGCACATACCTAATTTTAGTATTTTAGCCCTTCTTGACACACAATCATATCATTACTATATGTATGGGTCCATAATATTATAAAACCTTCATAATCATTTTAAAAATCTCAAAAAACATTCTAATACCAATTTTAATTAATTTTAACTAGTCCAAACAATAAATATTCCACTCTTTGTATTTTAACCCTAAACTAGGGTTTTTGAGTCTATGATAGGATCAAGAGGGTTCAAAATTAGTTTAATGGTGATAATTTTGGTTTAAAAACTTATTAATAAATTTATAATGTCTAAATAATCTATATACAAATTTTTAAATCTTAAACTTTCCTTGGTTCACTTTTAATCACCTTTATATAATGAGTTTTACATATCACTGTTTGTATAGTCTATCTATGTGCACCCTAAACATGGGTTGAATACATGTTCACTTACCAGGGGTTCTTGAAAATTTTCCCATAAGATTATATTCCACCACATTTCACTCTATTTCATATTAATATCATAGGAAGTTCCATATCTTTATTATTCAACAATTCAAAATAAGTTTCTTGATTGTCTACTTAGACAAAGCACTCATAGAGTTGTTGAAAAAGTTACTCTCAGACTACACAAATTGAAACTTTATTCATGATTATAAACATACATAGTTTTTATGCCTAAATATCACCAATTGAATATGTTTCTACTTATGAGTTAACTCTCAAATGAATATTATCTTACTTGATAGGGTTTATTATCAAAATCTCTTAGAGTTCCTATTACAATCCTATAGGAACACTTATTACAATTTTAAGTTATAGAGTGCCAACTAACATATTTAAGAATTTCACCATATCACATAAAATAAAAAAATAAATTCAACATTAGGTATAAAAGAGTATACATTCCAAAACATGCTATTTATTATTGATTTTTTATTTTTACATGGTCATCATTGTCACTATGAATATGGTACAAATTTTATTTATCTTCACTTACTCCTCCTTTCTTACATACCTCTACCTCTCAAACTCCTAAATGAATCTCTATAAATTATTATATTACTTATATCTATGATTCTACCATCTACTTTTAATTATAAACCTTGTTACATTCCTCCTATACACATACACAACTACCTTTTTGATAACTAACTCTTGGTAACCACTTTCATATAGACAATAAATTCAAATTCATTGGTTTATACCACCTTATTTATGAAATGTACATGATTAAAATTTATAAACCCCACCTAGACTCACACATTTCTTTATTATAACATTGGCTAACATCATATTCCTTGACACTTCCTCAAAACACTCATAACACACCAATACAATTGTAAATATTTATAATAAAGTTTTGGTGAGAAACTTTCCCAAGACATAGAACATCAAATAAGACACATAATAACTATTATAAATATTCAATCCATTCGAAGGAATTATAAGAAACCTAAGACAATCACATATGATCAAATTTACTCAATTTGCTAGATGCTCTTTCATCATACTCCCAGGCAAGAAGGAAATTGAACTAAAATAAACTATTGTACTTTTCTTCCTTATCTCCCAATTCATGATCCTTAGATCATCCTTCTCTTTTTTTTCTCCTTCATGCTTCAAAAAAGTCATGTACTTTTCTCTCTTTCTTTCCTCTATCATAGAATATCATACTTCCTTGATTTCACTTGATTTATTCAATTTGTACTTGATGTGCACTCACTCTTTACTCTTTATCTCTTTCATATGGGTTGGTTTTGCCCCAAAACATTACTGATAAAACTCACTCTCATCTTATTATGACATGCTCTTCATGATCACAACAAACACAAAATAATTTCTTGAGTCTCTGATATCTCACTAGAATTCAAACCTCCATATGGCTCTTTATCTTCAACCTACTTCACTACTACCATCAATTTTCCTTCTCTATACTCTTTATCTTTCATTGTTGCAACCTGTAACTTCTCCTCATTATCCATTATCTCATAATGAAATACATGTTCTAGTGCTTCTATTTCTACCTCTAATTGATCTTGACTCATATAAACAAAATTGAAATTAGAATTCATACCTTTGTCCGTTAGTTGTAATTCATTTTACAAACCTTCCATGAGGTCTACAATCTGATCCACTTCATCTTTGTCTTTCTCATCACCTAGTTGGTTGAAAATGTCATCCTTTTTCTCACTCAAACTGATCTCACCTATTTCAAGGTGATGTTCACCTTCATCTTCTTACATCCTCAGCTAATACTTCATCATTTCACTCTTAAATTACTTGTATAGAAACCTATTCTAATTTTTTTCCTCTCTTTTAGCTTTCTCTATCCAACTCTTCATTTGTAGCCTGATTGGCCACTTGATTGGATTATTTATCATGAAACATCAAGAATGTGGGTTCTCACTCTCCTTCCATTTCTCCACTATGATCAACAACTCATCTAACTACTGCCTTACTTATGTCATCTCTTATTCTATCTCTCTCCTTTTGGTGTCTTCTTTAACCTTTCTCTCTTTATGGTATCCTATCTCACTCATGCCATGTTTTCTCTTTTCTCCCTCTATATTCATCTTATCTACATCTTAATATATTGGTCTCACCTGAACCTTTACCTCTTGACAAGCCTCATCCACTTTCCACTCATGACCTCTCACTTGGGTCTATCTTTCTCTATAACTTAACCTGAGTCTCTCTCTCTCTCTCTCTCTCTCTCTCTCTCTCTCTCTCTCTCTCTCTCTCTCTCTCTCTCTCTCTCTCTCTCTCTCATCATTTTCCTTGGAATACTTTCTCTCTCTTTAAGCTCACTTTTTATCTTTCTAATATCTCTCAACTTTATCAAGCCTCATTGGCTCTAGGGCTGCTCACCACACTTTCTACCTTCATTCACAACTCATCACTATCTCATGTATACATCAAAAACTGAAATTAAATACCAAACACACATGTACCTTATTATGATTTCAATATTTAATTCTCTTCATCCCATGAACATCATGGTCTGATACCAAATGATGTAGATACATATTTAATTCTTTGCTCAATCCCAACTCTAGAACCATAAATCAACACTCATGCATCTAATCTCCTCAATCTTCTCTTATCAATCAACTATTTAATTATTTTGACATCCTATGATGCTTGATAATATTTCATAATCTCCTTAATTGACTCAATATACCTATATATTCTTCATAAAACTCTCACTCATTAGTTCATCTCCTCATTTCACTCATTCTTTATCACCCTTCATGTTATTCCACACACTAGCTTTCACTAGGCTATAAGCTTAAAATCCCCAAAACACCTCAATATATATTTATTTTTTCTTGAAACACATCTAATCCTTATATATGTTTATTTTATAATATCTCACTTTCCTCACCTTGGTCTCAATCCCTAATCTATCAATAAACCTTCTTACGCAACATAGACTCATTTATATAATATCCTTGTACCATTATTAAGGCTTTTTCAATTGGTATAGATTGCTAAAAATGAGTAATAAGAATATAAAATTACTTTAGGACACCTTATATCATATTTAATATTTCCAAAAAATTTCATTTTCCAATTCCACTCCTAGGTACCTTTTCTATCACTTACATAAACCTAATTAGGTCTCTTTAGCCCTTCTTGGTACACAATCATCTAATTATAGTAAGTATGGATCTGTACTATTCAAAAACCTTCATAATCACTTTAATCATCTCAAAAAACATTCAAATACAAACTTTCATCAATTTTCACCAATCCAAACTCTAGATATTCCACTTTTTTATTTTAACCCTAAACTAGGGTTTATAAGTCAATGATAGGCCTGAGAGGGTTCAAATTAAGTTTAATGGTAATAATATTGGTTTGAAAATTTATTGAGACCTGTATAATGTCTATATAATCTATATACAACTTTCCAAAGCTTAAAATTTCGTTGGTTCACTTTAAATCACCTTCATACAATGAGTTCTATAGATCATTGTTTACACAATTTGCCTATGTACACACTAAACATAGTTTTGAATACATGTTTACTTACCAAGGGTTCTTGAAAAATTTCCAACAAGTTTATATTAAACCAAATTGTATCTATAATCCATATTAATGACATAGGAAGTCCCATATATTTCATTATTCAATCATTCAAAACAAGTTTATTGATTGTCTACTTATACATAGCACTCACAGAGTTCTTGAATAAGTTACTCTCAGACTACACAAATTGAACCTTTATTCATTATTAGAAAAATAAATAGTTTTTATGCCTAAATATAACCACTTAATGATGTTTATACTTTTTAATTCACTCTCCAATGCATATTGTCTTACTTGATAGGGTTTCTTATCAAAATCTGTTAGAGATCCTATTACAGTCATGTAAGATGTAGTTCTTGAAATTTGAAGATACAAAATGCCAGATAAAGGATTTAAGACTTTAAAAATAACACATAAAATCAAAAAATAAATTAAACATTATCTAAAATGTATTATACATTCCAAAACATGCTATTAATGGTAATCATTATCACTATGATCAGGGTAAAATGTTCTTTATCTTCACCTACTCCTCTCCTCCATACCTTTGCCTCTCAAAATCCTAAATAAATATCTCTAAATTAATAACTTACTTATACCTATTATTCTACCATCTAATTTTAATCTTTTTTTTTTTACATTCATCCTATACACATAAGCAACTACCTTCTTGATAATTGACTCTTGGTAACCACCTTCATATAGACATTACATTCCAATTCCTTGGTTTATACAACCTTCTTTATGAAATGTATGTGAGGAACCTTTCTAAAACCTATCTAAGCTCATACATGTCCTTATTTTGATATTGGATAAAATTATATTCCTTGACATTTCCTCAAAACAACCTTAACACACTAATACAATTCCAAAACCTAGATCATCCATGACATTCACTTTCTAGATAAGTCTTTATTTAATCATATTTATTAATATTTTTAGAAATACAAAGATGGTTAGTAAACCTAAAAATATTATCATCTAATTATTGAATATTATTTAATTAATTTATACATCTTAACCCTTTAATCTTACTTAGGTATTATAGTTGTAAAACCCAAAAAGGTTAAATCATTTGGTGAACCAGACTTACTTTGAATATTGATCCAAACATTAGTTTACATTAATATAATTTTATGTGAAATAAATTTAGGATTTAATACTTATATTTTTTATTTTTTAGACAACCTATCTAAATTAAATCAATTACATGTTATGGTTTCAATTTATTTTACATATAATTTAAATTGGTATAAAGCAACCCTAAATACAAAGAAACCTAACCCTAGATGATCTTTGGGTTTGTATCCTATTTTCATTAGCTACTATTAAATTTTTAGAATTCATATATTCTATTTCAATATCTCTATTTCAATTTTTTACTATATGCCATCTAAAAAAGATATCTCCCTTCCATTAAGAAGCAGTGTTAGACTAGGTGGTACTCCTATAGAGAATATTTAGATTCATGTTATCTAAACCAATAACAGGGATGAGGAACCTATTAAAACTTTAGTTATGAATCCTTCACACCTTGATTATTTAGAATTTAATTATAATGCATTTGAAGATGAACAATAAAACCAAAAGCAATATGAGGTACACATTGAGAATTAGGACACTCTCCATCCACTTAAGAATAATGACATAATTATGAATAAATATGAGGTATTAAAAGGATTCTAAGATAGAATTAGTAAATGACCCCTTAATCATGTACATATCCTACATTCCATATTTTAAATTAAGAATAAAATAAATAATGGCCAATATTCAACCCCTCAAGTTAATAATTTTATTACACCTCCATTAGGGCCAAATCAACTAACTCAGATAAAAAAACTTAAGATTGATATTAAACCATAAGTGGAATTTACACTACTTATATCTAATTCTTCCACTCCAAATTTATGATCCCTTATGTATGATATTAATACTCTATAGTCTAAGGTGTTACATCTTGAGAAGGGAGCAACTAGGCCATCACATACCTTAAATTCTAACATTATCTTAAATACACATTTGACACATCACATAACAACATCTATTTTACCATCTAGTTTCATGACACCAAAGCTTACATTATATGATGGTACGGGTGACCTAAAACATCACCTTAGATCCTTTCATGTAGCATGATTAGAATATGTATCCAACAAGTGTATTCTGACAAAGTTATTTCCATGTAGTCTCAAGGATTATTCTATATAATGATTCTATGATTTACCAAATAAATATATTATGGAATTCATTAATTTATATGACATGTTCCTATCACACTTATCTATCAACATCAGTGATAAGAGATCACATGCACAAGTGGCACAAATTAAATAAAAATTTAAATGAGCCTATCATAGATTATGTCTTATGATACAAGACAATGTTATCTAGACTGACTAGCCCCATGGTAGATAAAAATCTTCAAGATATATTTAAATAAATTATAATACCAACATGGCATGAATCTATCTTTTTCAAGAAGTTTCTTATAGTTACCTATGTTTGCCACACAGTGAAGGAAAGAGAGGTTAAGCTCTTATAAATGGGTAAGCTCAATTATAAAAATGGAATAAAATCAATTATTAAGAGTTTAAACAAAACTCCATACAATTTAAGGGATATATAAAACAAAAGTGATCAAAATTATATAGTCAACATAGTTTTTGAGCCATCTCCAAAATTGGTTTTATCCACTCCTCGTGATAAAGTCTTCACTAATCTTCTAAAGTCACCAACACAGGTTCTAAAATAACTAATGGACTGAATTATTATATATCACTCTCCCATTAAAGAGGTTGATCCGACACAACCTATTCTAAGGAGTTGTGATTTAAATGCATTTTTCAAGTATCACAAGGCACCAAATGACACAAAAAATAGATGCATTAACCTAAATCACAAGATACAAAATCTCATTGAGGCTAATATTACTAATTTGGGAACACTCATAGAGGCACCAAAATAACAAAAAATAAAGGATAAGGCACTAAATATATTTTTATATCCTTTCCCAAAATATACAATGAATGAGGTAGGTGTAAATTAGGTGGTTAGTATATATACCAGGTGTGTCCACCACCAAATTCCTATCACATAGTTACAGAGGAGACACATCTAATGCATAACATTATTGGCATGTATCACACTAAAGTGACACTTAGACCAATTATGACGTTTTTAGAGTAGGAGATTATAGATGATGACATAGATTTACATGAACTCTTTATATGAGTATTTATAGACAACCATCTTATTCATAGTGTTATGGTTGGTAATGGGTTAAGAATAAACATGTACACCATAACAATCTTATAGTACTTGGGCTACATAGAGAAATATATATTCCCCATAGATACAATAATTAGTGGTTTTAGTTTCCATGTTCAAAGCTCCATCATGAATATTATGCTTCTATTATAGGTTGTATCAGCACATATAGCCACTCAGTTCCTAGTAGTGCCTAGTAAATATAGCCATGGTCACAGTATCTCTAAGCCATACCATATATAGTACACCAATGCGTGAATTATATAAATTATAATCAAGTGATTGAGGTTGAGGGTGTCCCATATGAGTATCCTCTACCCATCTCATCGGTATTTGTATCACACTTTCTAGTTATAGTTTCATCGCAAACACTATTTATAGCTACATCACCATTACCAAATATTAAAAGGTTATCGATTATAGCAGAGAGTATAGGTCCTATGCATACATCATAGTGTTAAGTAGATTCATAAGTTTATGTCATGTCTAATCCTATGGTATTTACATGTACACATACTCTCCCATAGAGACCATTACTTGATTGACCCCTATGTCAAAGATATACCGCAAATCCTATGGGATCTTCCTCTACTCATTTTATGTTGAGATTAGTTTTATTAGGTTCTAAGGGTTATCAATATAGGTAACTTACATCACATATATCTTCTTCTTCTATTAGATGGGTCCTTAGGACCCCTATAGTTCACAAGACATCACAATCAGTGTCACAACATCATAACATCACTACACAGGTAGCTTCAGGCATAGATTATATAGAAAAAATATTATGGGTTCACAATTGCCCTTTCAAATCACATGCATGATGACAATTCCATTATTTAACATAGGTCATAGTGATAGTGAGTCATCCATGAGACTCATTGATTAGTATGATTCCTACTCTTGTACACACTTCATTCTCTCTATTACTCCTTTTAGATAGTTTATTTTTATTTTCTTATACATAGATTATACTTAGAAAACACAAAAATAGTATAGCATGTCAAAATACAAAAACATTCAAATATTACTCAAAAACATAAAATTTATAGATTATATGATTTGTTATGTTTACATTTCTACTACTTTTTAGATATTACATATTACTAATTATCTTAGTATAAACTATTTTATCATACACATATGCTTCACTTGTTCTTGTTGAGTGCTTGTAGATTACATATAGGACTCTAGTCCACTACACTAATCTATAGTTGTTATTATCTACCCACTAGTGGCATATAAATTAATCCATGTTTAGTCATTTGATACATCTTCCCACTTGGGGGCACCTCATACATAGTTTTTACTACTAAGTTCTATCCTTACATACTATACATTCTATTTGATACCTTGATATATCTTAATATTCATCATTGATACTCATTTATCATTTTTTTAATCAACTATCACTATTTAGACTCAACATTAGTACATCGTATCATTTACATAGATGTTTACTATATAATTATACATGATTTCATTTTTATTTTTCCTAGATTAGACTTGATTGTGTTTCCTATGGTTTTTCCACTTTGAGGGCATTTGAATATGTCATTTCTCTTTGGCTCAATGCCACTTCTCTATTTTTTTGCCTTGGACATGTTCCTATGTACCTTGTGTGTGATTTTCTTCTTATATATGTGGACATTTGAACATGTCCTTCTATGTATCTCTAAGCCAAATTTCTTGTTTCTTTCATATGTGTATAATTTAACATGTCCTTGTATGTCTTGATTCTCAGATTTAGGGACATGTGCCCATGTCCCTTGTCTTATGTCACCTTGGCCTATTTTTTCATGCCTAATGTGTTTTTATGTATGCTTCCTTGTATTCATCTTCACCATGACACTTTATTTTTACTTTTTACACACACCCCATTTTTTGATGCCATGAGGCACCTCATGCATCTATCTTTCCTACTTAGGTGTTGTGATGGACATCATGCCCCATCCCCCTAGGTAGTTAATCATATTTAATGTTATACATTTATTACATTTATTTTAATGCCCTTGTGAAGTTATAGATTACAACATACATCTTACATTACCTACTTATGCTTAGATTTATTTACATTCCAATGTTATGTTTGTACATTGAGTTAGAATAAGATGCATATGCTTCAAATAACACATTTTATAGAGGTAATTCATTTAAGCATAGTTCTTACATATATTTCATAACTACCCTCAAAAGAGGGGGAATTCATAGGGGTTTGTCATAGAGATAAGGCTTCTACTTTGTTGTTCATATTAAAAATTTATTACATAAGATCAGTTTCATAAATTAAACATATATTAGACATAGCAAAAATAGATACTCAAAAAATAGTTTAGATCACCTAGATTTTAGTCCAGGTAGACATTAGCACCTATTTTAGGACACTATAACCATATGGGATTATTGTTCACTAGAGGTAACTACTATTCAATATCCCCATATTTGCATAGATACAATCATATATTTGATAGTTATGTTTAGATTTTGGTCATATATACTCATTTTAGCTTGGATTCATACTAGTTGCTCAGATTTAGGGGCATAATGTGTGGCATGATCACTCCCATATTCATTTAAGTCACATAGATTAAATTATTAAATAACCAATTCAGAATCAATATACTCATATATCAAATTATGGGCCTGTATACAACACATTATTTCTATATACTCAATTACACATAGGTTGATTAGATGGAATATAAAAATCCTTGTTATTCTCTAAATTTTATACACTTTATATCACATTCTAAGTAGTTACCAAATTCATGCATTAATCCATCTATAGTGGTTGACATTCTTGAGTGGCCTAGAACCACCTAATGTACCCGAGTGGCCATGGAGTTGACATACATATATACTTTTAGAACTTTTCATAATTTAGTTATATATGCATCTATTTCACATAGGTAGGTGATGATCGATTCATGGCCTATTTGATTTCTTGAGCCACCCACATGAGAGGGCTAGACACACATATAATCTTATCTAAGATATTCATAGATCAAGATACACCAAGCAAGGGTGGGAAATGACGAAATCAAAACTAGAGTGAGTTCTTGAGCCACCCATAAGATGATTGAAAAATCCATCAACTTAGTCTAAGCTATTTAATGATATGATCACTATGTACAATCACACGTAGGTGTACCTAAATTTATGCATTAGTTCATGTACCTAATGAGGTGTATTTTTTCCTTTCCTCTCTATTTACTTAGCTTTACTTAGTTACTTCATTTCATGATAGTATTTTTCATTTGATCATCTCTTATAGACTGATCTTCACATGTTTCATTATAGGCCATTTTTTTAGATCATGTTTCACATCCACAAACCTAGATTCACATACTCATACTTAGCTACACAAGATTCACTTCCAAGGTAAGTGTAGGTACACTTATTTTTCCTTTATACGAGTCACTTTGCTTTGCTACATTTCAAGCATAAAGGTGGGATAAATTTAAACACTTGAACTTGGTATTTGGATTCTAAGATTGTTACTTGAGTTAGCCTATTCCTAATTTATCCTTAGACCTATCCTAAAGCCTTTAATACACTTTTCAAACCATTGTGAAGATTGAAAAAACCTATATTCAGCTTAAAAACAATAAAAATACAATTTTTATAGATCCCAACCTAGATTTCCTAGTAGTCTACCAGGTGGACAATAGTGCCACATTTGGGAAACTATAACCACATGGTGCTAGTGTCACCAACTAGGTATTGTTTTCCTTTACCCTAAATCTCCCAAATAAATAATTTTTTAAATGTGTGCTCCTCCTAAGGTCAGCATAAGTAAACTTTATTATCCACACAAGCTACATATCTCTATAAATGTAGGTCAATTTGACCTTTATTGACTATATGGAAAATAGACGCAAAAGCAAATTTGAATAAAAGATAAGTTGAGAAAAATTAAGTTATTTCATCCCTATTCTTCCCTAATTTTGTATACTACCATCTAAATCATCCTTAAACCCATATTTCAAATATTTCAAATCTTAAACACAATCAAGGCATCCATACCTACTATCATTATATCATTCACTTTTACTTGCACCAAAAACTAGGTGGGAGAACTACATCAGGCCTAATCCCTCCTCATATTATTGATATTTAGGTAACTCTCTTCACAAAGGGGTGTTGAGGATGTCCATCCTATCGTAATAATGAATACACATTTTTAGTTCATACCATACTTGTAAGGAGGATTAGGGTTTTACACACTAAATTAGGTTTTCTAGGCACAACATAGAGTTATAGATTTTGTGTACACAAGAACTAAACCTAGAAATATAGGCAAAGGTGATCCTAAAAAATAAGAACACTCCAACAAATAAGACACTAGCACCACTTTGAGGACACTACAATGGTATGGTGTTCTTGTCTAGGTAGGGTGTTATTATTAAATGAGCAAATAGATCCTGAGACACTATTAATGACTCTTAGAAATGCTTAGAACCTAGTTTTCAGAACCTAGAGCATCTGTGATAGTCAATTTATAGATAAGTCTCTATTTAAGAATATGTATTACTATTTTTATAAATTTAAATAAGGTCAAAATCCATAACAAATCATTAGATAATTATTGCATATTATTTAATTGATTTAGACATCTCAACCCTTTAATCTGACTTAGGTATTAAACTTGTAAAACCTAAAGAGGTTAAATCATCAATGAAATAATATTCATAAAAATATATTATGTATAAGCACATAAATATGATAGGTTCAAGTCAGAAGAAGCTGAGGATAAATATCATTCATTTATAAAGGATGCATCCCTCAATCCTAATTTTTTTTTAAATTAAAAACACAAGCTATAAAGGAAGGGATAGGGAGAAGCTGGTTTGAGTCATTTAAAAATAAGTTTGAAAAACTTAGTTGAAAGACAAGGAAGTCCACATATAGGAAGAGGATGGAAGAGGTTATATTTGATTTAGAGGCTAGTTTTAATACATTAGTAAAAACTAGTGCACAAAAGCCTATAGTCCTAGTGACCAATGTATAATAACATATAATCATAGTTTATAGTGTGAATTATCTAGTATTATCCATTGAAATTACCCCAAATATGTATTTCAATCTAGGCATGTTTGTTGTGTTGACACAATATGATGGGTCTATGAACCTTGAGTAGTATCTATTAACTTATGACATAAAATAGCAAGTTATGGAAATAACTTCTGATGATGTAAATAATTGTAAGATCATAGGATATTTAGTAGGTCACTCTTTGGAATTAGTTTTAAAGAGATATATTAATGTTTTATATCTCAAACATGCTATATCATAGTTAGTGGTAGAATTTAAAATGAAAAAGTGGACAAGCTAGACTATTCATGACCTTCAGTAGATTAGAGAATCTTGTGTGGGACAAAGATAATAGATTATCTCATGTGATGAATAAAATTTAATTATTCTCCAACATCAAATTAGTCTCCAACATCATCTCAACATCAATATAGTAGATATAATGTATAGCAACAAAAGTAAGGAGGATTCACTAGACAATAATCAAATGATTGGGGATATAATTAGAATAAAGGAGGATATAGAGAATGATACAGATGAGGATACAAAGGAGGAAATTAATTTATTCATAATAATTATAATATACTAGATCACTTACCCATAAAATGATATTTATGTGGTGAGTATAATCATTTAACATGAAATTATCCCGTTAATCCACAGAGGTAGGTATATTATGCGTATTGTATAGTGGAAGGACAACATTGAATGGAAGATTATATTATATTGGAGAAGAAAATAAAATAAAATTTAGTTTGTAATGTTAACATGATTAATGCACAACCTAAATAAAATGCATTTATTCAAGTAGTCACTAGGCACTAGTGTATAGAGTAAGGACTACCTACATTAGAAATGTCACAAGATCAATTAATTAGGAAGGTACAATGAGATAAATATATTTATCCTATGATATATAATATATTTATGTATCAAGATACAATAAATTAAATCATAAGGAGATGCCACATCCGTTGATGCATATATTTAGTTGAAAATTATGCATATTATAAAGTATGAAGGTGTTGTGACTACACTGAATAATTTATTACACTCATTTATCAGTCTATGCAATGAATATATCTCCCAAAATATTTTGAATATCTTTCATAATCATATATAATTCACAAAAAATAAAAACATACCAACAAGGTGGTTTAGTATGTTAAAGCTAAGAAATCATGGGATGTGGACTCTTGAATAAACATTAAGCTTTTAGGATATGAAATCCCTAATGCATTATTTAACTTCAAGAGTAATACTAATATGATTCCTAGAGCCACATGGGAGGATATTAGTAGGCCACACTTGAGCTATAGTCCTATCACCCTTAGTCTTGTAGACTATGGGAGGGTATAACCAAATGGTCACCTTGAAGATGTAGAGATTAGATTTGTTGAGCTAAGTCTATGAGGTCATTTTGAATTCACTAACATGAAGACAACCAATACCCATTACCCTACCTTTATTGGTAAGAAATGGGATTATGATGGTTAAATGACTATTAATAAAGTGCATAATTAACTAGAGGCTCATTAAAGAGATAAAATAGTTATCATCCATTTGAATAAATTAGAGAAGAAGACCTATATGATTCTAAAGGAATGTGAGTCATCATATGCTTATAGTGATGAAATTTGGTTTAAAGTAAATATAGATACACAAATAAATGTTATGTGATCTATGGAACATTATTTTTTTAACCAAAATTTGGAGTAAAACATACAAACATAGACAATAAAGTATCCACTTTATAAGTCAATAAGAATAAAATCTTGAGCTTTGTCATTTCAACTTAAAGGTTGTACCTCTCTATTGGTGAGATTTACTACTAAGTTTTAGGTAGATTTTATATATAATATGGGTGTAATAATAATATATTATACATAAACTACTTAATAGGTTTTCGTACCTTGGGAAACAACATCTTAAATAAGTGGTGACTTAGACACCCATATGTTGAAATGGGTTGGGTAAGATCATGAGAAATGACCTTTACACTAGTATTCAACACAAAACATAAATTACCTCAATACTTTATGATAGAGGGTTTTAATACATTTATCTTGAGGTTGGAGCACCACGTGCATGATTTAGATCAAAGAGTCAATGCACTCATTTGTGAATTAAAAGGAATTATTACAGCTTAGTTAATAGTGCATATAGAAGATGAGTTACATTGGGAGGAAGCATGTGAATTTTTGAACATGCAGTTTCATTTACTACTTACTATGGAGTTAGAATGGCTATTATTTCAAGAAGTAAAATATCCAAAACTACACATTCATAAATATGTAATAATATGGTCTACACAAGGAGTTGTGCCAAGGTATTGGGTGAAAAATTTTAGTCACACATTAACACCACTCCGAACTAGTTGTTACATGCATTAGGAACACAAGAGAGAGACCAAAAATTGGGGCCAAGTGTAGAAATACTTTATTCAAATATTTGTGTTTGAAGATATTAATCCTTTGGTGCATAATACATTGTATAAACTAAAAACCTTTATATCTTATAGTCAAAAAATTATTTGGAAGTTACGACAGATTTATCATCATGGTATGAAGCATCTCCATATTTGAATATTTTGATTCATAATTAAAAGTCCAATAAAAAAGAACAAGATAATATTAATCCCTATAATATAATTATAGATTATCTCATAGAATCTAGTGATACAAGTGGAGACCAAATTTTGAAAGGATTATTTGAACTAAAATGACAATCTAAAGCAATGATTGTCCAAATCCTAGAACAAGTTAAAGAGGAAAGACTACATAACATAAAAAATTTGATACAAAAGGGGAACATAATATATGAGAGTCTCTACCCATTGAATTGAATAAAGTATATAAATTACCCTAAAAATATTGAAGAAAATTTTAGAATAGAGTTTGTTCTTAAACTTCTTAGTATGGGAGACTACTAGGGGTAGAATGAGATCTTGGAGGCATTATAGATGCTAAGAGACCATTAGGATGTTTTTTTACCAGGTTTTCAATATTAAAAGGTGTAAATATACCATTAAGGGAGATGCACATAGAATTGAAATAGTGTGATAGACCCATTAAAAACACTTATACAAACTAAATCCCAACATGAATATGAAATTAAAGGCTGAATTAGATCACATGTAAGAATGAAGAATCATTTATACATTTGAAAAGGTAGATTGGGTGAGTCCCATAGTTGTGAATCTAGAGAATTTTAGTGAGATTCAGGTCTATGGGGACTACCTTACACTAAATGATGCATTCATCAATGATCCATTTCCAATGACATTTATATATGAAGTTCTCAAGTCAGTCATAGGTCATCCATGTACTCATTCAGAGATGGATTCAATGGATACCATCAGATTATTATTACATAAGAGGACCAAGCTAAAAAATATTTTGTAATAGAATGGGGTCATTCACATATAATATAATTCCCTTTGGTCTTAAGAATGCACTAGCAAATTTCTCTAGGGTTGTGGTAACTGCATTTAAAATTTCATCCATGATTTTATGTAATTATACTTGGATGACTAGGATGTTTTCTCTTTTTTAAGATATCATATTTCAAAGTTATTATTAACAATATAATGGTGTTTATCCCTTTTCATTACCTTGAATATAAATAAGTTCTTGGTTTTCACACCTTTTAGTGTTCTTCTAGGATATGTCATATGCAGGGGTGGCATATAAGTAGACTAAGATAAAATTATAGTAATCGTGGGGATGCCACCCCTAAATAGCTATGTATAAGTGTGAACCTTTTTATGTCACACATGATTACCTATAAAATTCATCTAAAGATATGTAGCTATATCTACATAGATGAAAAATTTATTTCATGAAGATAGAAATATTGATTGGACATCAGAATGCCAAACAACATTTATTGATCTCAAACTAAGGTTAGTAACAACACCTATCTTAGTTTTTCCTAACTAGAAAAAATTATCACACATACATGTGGATGCTTATGATATTGTAATAATAGTTGTTTTAGCATATCTAGGATATGGTGGGTTGGATCATCCCATACACTTTGCCAACAAGAAACTATTATCAACAAAGAAAAATTATATGAGTACAAAAAGATATGCCTTAGTTATGGTGTTTTCATTTAAAAAATTAGACATTATCTATTGGTCGTACACCATTTAAGCTTTTCATATATCACTAGGCATTGAGATAATTGGATAATGAGCCAATATTAGGATAATGGATCTATATATGGATAAATATTGTTCAATAAATTTAATTCAAAATAAATTTTAATATAGGTTGAGATATTTTGAGAATAGATCATTTGAGCAGGATTCAAAATGGGGAAGAATAAAAAAATATCAAATGAGTCTCTAGATGCATACTTGTTTAGGGATACTACAATCCCTAGCAACATGGAGGATATTGTGAACTTTATTAAGTAATGAATATTTATTACAAACTTTATTGAAAGGAATAAAATAAAATGGTCACATGAACGACTCCTTATAATCTCATTAATGTATTTCTTTGTATTCTTGGAAAGGATGATGTACTGCATAGAGTAGATTTAGAACATCAATAACCATAGATCCTTCATAAAGCACATCAAATAATCATATGAGGTCATTTATCAAGATAATA
The DNA here is from genome assembly GCA_037957365.1 of Torreya grandis. NCBI lineage: Eukaryota > Viridiplantae > Streptophyta > Pinopsida > Cupressales > Taxaceae > Torreya > Torreya grandis. Next base: position 17,091 of record JARHVA010004862.1, read on the forward strand.
TACCAAGAGGAAGATATTTTAGAGTGGTATTTTGTGGCTAAATTTATTTTAATATCTACATAAGGTAGCCAAACTTTGTAATGTTTTCTAGAGAATGGGAAAATCCAATCAATAGGATGAGATGCCATTGTTCCCAGTTATAGCAGAGCAACCATTTTGAAACTAGTTAATTAAATTTTTAGGACCTATAACTCCCCTAAGAAAACACATTCATGTATGATATATCATTACTTCAATTGAATATTTTAAAAAATGAGTAGAACTTGTTGTGACACTAAGATGTGGTGTGAAGGATGTCATTAAATTCTTCTATGAGAATATCATAACAAGTTTTGGATGTTGAATCGAGTTTTTTATTGACAAAGGTACTCACTCAATATAAAAATCAATAATCTCATTGATGATTTTATGATAATGTGCCACAAGAGCATGTATTATCATCTATAAGTAAATGGACAAGCTGAAGCTTCAAACAAAGCATTGGGTAAAAAGCTAACAAAAATATAGTGTTAAAATGGATTATTGGGAGGATAAAATTACTATGATTCTTTGGGTGTATGGAAAAAATTATAAATGTGCCATAGGATTCACTCATTTTCAACTCATTTATTGTCTTGAGGTAGTTATGCCTATGGAGTACATTATTCCTAGTTTGTATAGTGTGATGATTATGAGGCTAGGTGATCAAGGCTCTCTAAAACAAAGATTGATGGGTTTGTTCAAAATGGAGGAAATAAGAAAAACTACATAGTGGATGTTGGAGATCAAAAAGTTAAGTCAAAAAGTGTGGCAAGATCATAACTTATGATCTAAAGAATTTTATCCTAAGCAAGTAGTATTACTCTATGATAGTTAATTCAAAGCATTTTCGAGAAAGTTACACATCAGATGGAATGGGCCCTATATTATTCATGATGTTTCACAATAGGGTAAAGCTATTTAAAAATATTAATAGGTAATATTTTTACCAAGGTATATCAATGGCTATAAGATTAAGCCTTATATCCAGTAATCTTTTTCATACATCATTGTAATTGAGAGAGGATATTGAATAACACCATATAGTTAGGAATTTTATTTAGTGCTATTTTATTTTTTCTTTTTTTATGATAGGTGTGTTTTTACAGTGTGATATTTGGATTGAAACACATCAAAACAAAGTTTGGAATAGTCAACATCTTTGTTTGTGATTAATATGTGGAATTAACCATAAAGGAAGATAGCTAGTAGCTATAACATGTTGGTTAATAATGAAGTCCAAGAATGGGGTACTAAAAATATATGTACAATGAAAGGATGGTGAGTGGTCATTTAGAACCATTAAAGACATTGCATTAGGGATATTGCATCCTTACTAAAGTAGCTTGTATGGAATAATGACATAATGTCTCATAAAATAAATTAGATAAATGAATGGATGGTGCATCACATCACCTACCTATCAATGGTTGTATCAAATAACCTAGATGATGAAGAATATCCATTATGTCAAACAATAGTTGGTTGACATAAATATTTGAGATACAGTCTTACACAACCAACTCAGAGCATTTAAAATCAAATCTTGATGGATTTCGATAGTGAACACTATATAATAGAGGATTTTTACATCAAACTAACATTACATAATCCTAAAAGTAAGTAAAGTTTATTATATGCATACAAAACACATTCTTATGCACATATTTCATACTAGAGCTAGACCAAGTGAATAAAATATTAAATCTAGGTCACAACAACAACCATGGATAGAGAAAAACTATTAGTCCCACTTATATATATGAGAAAAGAATAAATGGTGATTTTTTAAGGCCTAAGGCAAACCAAGTATCATGATCCATACCCCTTCAACCTGAGTGATGTGGTTAAAGCTAATCTATTTTATGGAGACCCTTAGGAAGTAGGATGATAGGGGCATTATCACTTCAACATCCATTGTGAGGTTCCAATGTAGAATGATTGATCAAAATACCTATTTTTGGCTAATTAGAGAAGGTATTACTTACCCTACTAAGTAGGTAAAATAAAGGTACAATTCACTTATCACAAGATTTTACCATATTCATCACCCTTGAGACTATGATGAGACAAATAGGGCTTCCATCTTACATTAAATCCCTCCTACCATACATATCCATAGCTCCACCAATCCACCATGAGACCAAAGAGAAATACACTACAAGGGTAGGCATGAAAATCCCCATTGATTTTATGAATGATGCTTTAGTTCACATTCTTATTGAATGCATCACTAAAATATTTTGGACTACAATGAATTAAGAAAATAAGTTAATAAAAGGAGTGGTAGATATTACATATCACATGATATGCCTCCATGAATATTATTATTGGCTTGATTTTTTTTATTTTGATCTCATAACGAACATAAAAAATATCTTCACTGGTACCACCTAAGCATTCTAGTACTAATTTTTGGTATTTTTACTCTGATTCACATAATGGAAATCATTGAAAGGCCCTTTCAATATTGTTATAGTTTTTGGACTTCTATCATGTTTTCTAACATTGTATGGATGAAATAGGTAAATATTATGAATAATTGGTGAGTTTAAACATGCAGTGGATGGAAATAAAATCCATGATCAATTTACACTTAAGGGTACCCCAAGATCGGATGCAATATTTAGGGTAGCATGAGTTGGTGACCAAATTACACAAGGACATGCAAATAAAGGTGCATGAGTTGCGTAAATTAACAACAATGACACTATCATTATTCATCTCCATGTTGTATTTGCAAGTAGAAGTTTTGATAAATAAATACCTTGTATATAGATTGATATATCCTTTGTGTTCCATGCCCCCATGTGCATAAAAAATAGTACAACAACAAGCATAACTAAAAATAGAAGCATAATTACAAATTCAAGCAACACCACAACCAATAATATCTCCATCATAGGTGGACAAGGGAAATCTAAAAGCACTAACATGATGAGATTGACTACCACTACTAAAAAATAAGACACAACATATAAAGTCTTACATAGATAATAAACACATTCCAAATATAATATAGGAAAGTGACTTGGTAGAGCTCATAGTTTGAGATAAATAAGTTTTTTATTCCATTCTTGTAAACATTAGTAATGAGGTTTATGATCAGGTAGAGGAGAAATAATTCTTCTTTTAGAAAGTAGTGTGCACCTAACAGGTGTAGAATTTGGTAAGATAAGAGGTGTGGGTGTAAAACACCCAACCTCATCCTTCTATCATTATTAATACTATAGGTGAAGAAGTAATTAAAAAATTATTTTAGTCTCAATTATTCTAAGAATATCTATCTATAGGATCCTCTACTACATAAGAAATATAACTACCATCACAAGAAATTCAAACACCACTTCTCTTTCATATAACTCAAACACATGTTATTGCTTGAACCTCTCTAATTATCAAGGACAAAAGTGTGTATTTTTCAAAACCAACTAAATAATGTGGTTCATAGGAAGCACAACCATAATTATAGGCCCAGGTTGAGAAGAGGAAAAGAAGAACCTCACTACATCTCCAACGTACAAATATAATATGACTACATGATGAGATACCATCCTAAAATCATCATCTTTGGAATATTTTGAGCCATTTTTATTAATATATTCATCTATCCCCATGGATGCACTTGAAGAAAGCATCTTACCAAAATTAGAGCCATAACATGAAGCTAAAAAAAATAAAAAGATCCATCAAAAGTGAAAATAGAGGATGTAACAAAGGAAAATGAAGAGGAAAAGAAGAGGAAGCATGAGATAAAGTATAATGCTTCAAAGGAATAATAAAAATGAAAATAATAGGATATAGTGGATGAGAGTAGAAATAAAGATTAGTAATTAAAGGATCAAAAATAAAGAGCCAAAAAAGTAGAGGCTAAAAAGAAGATAAATGAAAAAGTAGAGGCTTGAAAGAATGGAGTAAACAAAGTAGAGGCAAATAAGAAAGAAAAAGAATAAGTGGCAAAGAAACAAAAAGAAGTGTAGGTTGTCTAAAAGAATAAAGAGGAAGTAACAATAATTATAAAGGCTCAGGTAGATCAAAAATATAATCGAGAAGCTAAAGATAAGGAATTTGAATCCAAATCCAATGCAATAGTATAAGTTAAGGATAAACATGAATTAAAATGATAAGGATAAAGTTAAAATAGACACCAAAGATAAAGTTGGGGTTGAAGCCAAGGGTAAGTTTGAAGCTAAAGTGAAGTAGGAGGTAGAGGAAAAATCTAGGTATCAATCATAAACCATAGTGAAACTAGAACTTCAACACAAAGAGGTATGCAGGAGGAGGATTGTAAAAATACACCACAAATAACAAGCCAATGGAAGTGGAATGTTATCACATCATCCATTTGGTTCACCACCTTTTCACTACCATTAGCATAGTTCATGATGGACCTTACAATAACTGTAAAAAAATCCATGCATTTGACTATGACTATGTAGGAAATATCTTTCGATGTTTCTCAAGTGTTTCAAAACAATAAAGTCAAAGGTACAACTAATTTTTATGATTCAATTTCACAAAAGGCTTCAAACATATAATAGGATGTCTTGAAGCTATGAGAAGATAATATAGACTCGAGCCTTTAATTCACAAATTCATGTAAAACCATTGAAACCAACTACCCTACACTAGTGACCTGAGTCTTAGGCAACCAAGTGATGTTAAACACAATAAAATATCAACTTTGTTAGTTTAACCCATGAAATATTGGCTAGCTACACAAAAGCTACAAACACTATGATAATAATATCAAGGTAGAAATAGAGTCCATCTATGAGATATTGGAGAGTATGAAAAATTTCTATGCACATCTATGCTTCAAAAAAATAAGACAACACAAGGTATGCTCAATTAGAATGAGTAGTTGAATAATTTGTTGGTTGTAGCTAAGGCATAGTTCAGCATGATAGATAACACTAAATATGTCATGGAAGATAGCATCGAAATTTATAAAATAATGAGTATCACACTCAAACAATTATTGTATTTAAGGGATAAAACTATGTAAAATTTATAGATGTGCCATAATAAATATCTATGTAACTCATTTATAGGCACTTAGGCACAAAGACATGTGGGTCAGTTGGAAGAACTATCATAGCATATCCTAGTCAAAACATCAAATTCTAGGGTTCTCAACACCATCATAAATAATGAATACATTCAAAACCTAATGGTGACTCAAATACCATTGTCCATATTGATAATTATGTTGTGGGAAGTGATGACTGAGTGGAATATTTTTTATCAAGACTTGTCCCATCTTGATGCCTCCATTACATAAAATGTTGATGTATCATACTACATACCCCCATAGTTGTTACATCTCAATTTCTCTCTAATTTAAATATCATGTTTAATCCATGGATTATTATACTTGATTATTTGATTAACTAGTATTTTATTAAGATTGATTAAATATGATTCTTATGGGATAGTTTGTGTTGCTTGATTTACATGATTAGATGATATGAGTTAGTAGTACTTTTTGTTCATTATATTGGTATCATGTTTGATTATTTTACAACATTATTTTATGGATATAATGATATTTCAAGATAACTACCTTCATTGGAATTAGGTGGATGAAAGATAAAATTTTACCTTAGATCATGATGGAGGGAGAGTATCATCGGAGAGGGTGGTTAGATGGAGATGTTAGGGGTTGACAAAGAGTGAATTAAAGAACCCTTTCATACACCACTTAGTATTTTATGTATTTTGTAATTTTATTTAGATGATAATTATTATTCTTTTTGGTAAAATCTTATTTGATTAATTATGATTGTGTTGATTGTTTAAGTTATTTCACTGCTTTTATGATTTTACGTAACTCTTCTTGTTTGGCTAAACAAAAGAAATTGTTTGTGTTTACATATATCTTTTGCTTATCCTCTTCAGCTGAATGGTAAAACATTATGATATTGTGATGGATTCCATAATCATTATTTTATCTATAATATATATAATAATTATTAAATATTATTATTATGATAATTATATTTTAATGTTAAAAGATAATAACATTATTTTGAAAGAGATTATATTGTTTAATTGTTATTTTAAATTTGTATATTCATATATATAAGTGGATATATATTAATATTAATTATAGAATGATTTTAATAATCATTGTAATTATTTTATTGTGGATAACATCTAACACAAACTCTAAGTTTCATTGTGCATAGTTGCATTGCTAAGGTTATATGATTGATTATGTTAGTCATTGCATGGGGGAAATACTTTGGATATCAACTTGTTAAAGTTTTGCATGGAATATAAGGATTATTTGACTTATATGATTGGGGTGGTTGATGATGGATTGATCATTACCATGTGGATTTGTTAAAGGAATAGAATATGGTTAATTAGATATTTGTAGACAAGCGTAGAGAATGATTACATAACTAGTCACTCATTAACTTTAGCTAAGTGATGTTTGAGAGGAGATTATGGGGTTTACTGTGTTTTTCATGGAAGTAGACTATGAATTATTTGTGCATACAGAGTTGGAATAATTAATACTAGTTTTTAATGATAAGGAAGTGGAATAAAAATAGAAGAAAAAAATAGATAAAGGAGGAGAGTGGGGCTATGAATGAAGGGGACATAGAGGATAGTTCATGGCATTCTTAGTGGAGAAGGGAGAAAGTGAAGGATAGGTGGACAATTATGAATAAAGAATTTTGCTCAGCTAACTTGGACATTTGTAAATTCATGACGTTGGTATTTTAATTGAATTTTTAATGAAATAATGAATGAGTTTTTCCTCTATAATGTTATTGTTAATACTTTTATTAGATTAAATCATTATAAAAATTAGGTTGTATGTGGATCCCTATGGAAGGCTTGGCCTCCACAGAACCATGGATTCAAACCAGGCTAACTTGGGAGATGGGGTAGAGATGGCAATGGTTATTGTTAGGTTATAAAATGTTGTGTCCTACACATATCTATCTTTAAGGAAATATCTATTCATTATATAAATATTATCCTGATGGGTATATGAATTATATGGTTCATGTTCAAATGAGATTATTATATATGCATTCAAATAATAAATAAAAATGTAATTTTGGATTTATGATATGGGTTTTCAAGGTTTTTCGATATATATACATAAATATATAAATGATAATATACTTTATTAAAAATTGATTATATATACACACACACACACATATAGACACACACACACACACACACATGTATGTATAGATATGTGTACATACATACATATGTATGTATGTATGTACACATATCTATACATACATATGTGTGTGTGTGTGTGTGTCTATATATATGTGTGTGTATATATATAATATTTTGAATAAATATATACGTTGAATACAATTTCATATATGTGTGTGTGTATGTATATAACATACATACAAAATTGATATATATATATATATATATATATATATATATATATATAATCAATTTTGTATGTATGTATGTACACACATCTATACATCTATACATACATACATATAACATTTCAAATCAAGTTATTGTACAAACTGAGCACATGATATGTTATACATCCTAAGCTAGTTTGTGAAAATGTATTATAATGGGTAATGGGAATTTTTCCTGTGAAGTCATTATGAATAAACCATATATGGGTAAATGAACACTTAGAATATAGGTTTATTAAAATGAATATATAAAAATAATAAATACCTATAAGATTTCTATGGTTGAGTTTAGTTATTTTTATGAACCTCACCCATACATGAATGAAACTATGTATTATGAAGTGTTTAAGATTATTTTATGAACTGTGTATATATTTTTCATAAGGTATACAAGTCCCTACAATTTCATTGCATATTAATATTTTTTATTCAAATTTGTGTTATGTTTTTTTAGTTAGACAAGCCTAAGATATTTACATGAATACTTGAGTAGGTATTCAACCATATGTTATTTATTGTTTTGATGAAACCCGCATAGGGTAAAAATGGTTGTGTTTAGTTATAATTGCTTTTATGTTTAGACATAACATGAATGATTTTTTTAATTAAATGATTTGAATATATTTTAAGATAAATAATAACTGAGTTTGAAGTATAGAGATTCAATGTATCAATTTATCATGGGAAATGGATACTATACAATTTAATAATAAGGTTATGGGGCCTTGATTGAACTTTATAGTATACTTTGTGTATACAATACATTCTAAAGCTAAAGATAGTGGATGTCACCTTAGTAGTGTAATGTATAAATGAAGTATGAAATGTAATGAAATTATATGTATGCATAATATATATATATATATATATATATATATATGTATGTACTATATATACAAGAGTGTTATAATTGTTATAATAGTGAATAATAAATGCTTTATTATACTTGGTATTTATAAAAGAATTTGAATGTTTATATATCAAAAATTCATGGTATTTTAAATAATAAATAATAAACAAAATTGTATGTATGGACTAGCTATTTTTGTATGTGGAATATGAACAATTTAAATAGCTAGGGTTATAACATTATTTCATGGATAAATAATATTAAGTTATTTAATGGGTAAAACAACTGGATCTCAGATATTCATAACCCAGATGGTTTGTTATATTAAGGATTGTTCTTGGTATTTTGATTATTATTTATAATAAAATAGATGATTAGAGTTCATTCACTTCATTTGATAGATTATATGAATGCTTATGATATTTTGTTTTTAGTTATTTTATGATTATCTAAAGTGAAATATGATGAAATAATCTATTGGTTTTTGTATGGTTATTTATTTTACCAAATCTCATATTCATGACTCTAATTAAGCAGTGGATGGATTCCATTTGATTAATCATCACCATCATGAAAGATAAGGGGCAATCTGATCAAGTGGTGTGTATAAATTTGATTTATCCTAGAGATCATTTACTATTGAAAACTTTGGACAAGGTAATATCTGATAAACATTGTCATTTCATATGTTGATATAGTTTTCATATTTGTACAATATCATATTAGAAAATATTTATTTATGGTACACATTATGTATTATATGTATTTGACACATGTGTTTTGGTTTGTTACTCTAGATTCCCACACCATTATTATCTACCCATATATGAAGGGAATACCATCCCCTTGTTTGGGAGATAGTGTGGGGGATCTAAGGTCTATGGTTGGTGTGGAAAATCACTTAGATGATGCTCTCCCTCCCATTTAGAGTACTATAATTGAGACTACACTTGAGATTACATATTAATACTTGAGTTTTGGAGACTCTGCTCAGAGGATCTTTGTATCAGGTTTTATTATTTGATATATCCTATGTATTTTTGAAAATTGTAATAATTATACATGTACTTCTATAGTAAAGGTTATAATATTTTATGAGTAGTGGTTAAATTTGTACTATATCATTTATGTTGAGATGTAATGTTTATAGTTATGTAATAATGTTCATGATTTTTATATCTGTACATGGTGATCCTTAACTAAGTGGATTAGGTATAACATTTATGGTTAAATAAATTAATGTAGTTTGTTAAGGATCACTAGTTACTTTTTCTCATGGTGTAATATATATTTTGAATACGTGTACCTTTTTTTTTTAACATTATTACAATATTCTAGTAAGACCCAATGGTTTTATTACAATAGTAGTTACAAAAATTAATTAAATAGATGAAGAGTGACACAAAAATGAATCCAACTCTTCAAAAATAAAATAGCCTTCACAAATACTTTCTACAAGACCAAACATTTTATCCACTCCTTTAATAGGTCCATCATTACAAAAGAAACTTGTTCATCTAATATAGAGTATGATTTCACCTATACTGTGGGTATTCTATAGTTCTAATTTTATAAGTTTCACAACATTTTGGCACAATTTTTTAGGATAACCTTAAGCATTAGGATCAGGTCCATTTCAGTCAAAAACCCATAAAAGGTGGCCACTTGATTAAGCTAGTGTATTGTAAACCTAAAATGGTAATAAACTAGTATACTACTTACATGAAAACATGAAAGGGTATCTAATTATTATATAAAGGGTGAAAAGTGATAAATACAACCTAGAGTGATAACCATGACTCTTATTTTTGGTTTAATTCCTTATCTCGATATTTAGATCAAGATATAGTAATGAGACTTTATCTTGATATGAGATAAAAATTTAAGTCTAAGAAAGTTTTGAGTGTAGAATAAGGATCTTAAAATCATAGATTATATCTATTGGACATGTGTGATTTGTTCTCATTTTATCTTTTGTATAATATTTTTTTATGTATTTGAAATATTTAAGCATAATTATAGATGAAAAAATGCAAAGAGTTACTCCTTTTGGGCATATCACAAGTTTGGAATATGAAGAGATAACATTGGGTAAAACTATATATATAGTGACTAATTGTATTTGCATATGGTTTTGATGTGATATAAATTATTACATATTATTCTAAAATAGTTTTCATATGTATATTTTATCAATTTTTCATAGGTAGTACTTTTATGTTTTGTTACCTATGTCTATTTGTGCATCTATCTATTTTATCTATTTAATGCATATATTTAGTCTAAATATGGTATAAAATTTTTACTTTTATTTCTCCATGCACAATCTATCAATGAACTAGCATGTTCTGAAGGGTTTCTAAGAACCACTATTAACAAAGGTATTTTACCTTGGGAAACCATGAATTAAATCATTGATGATTTAAATACCCACATGTTGAAGTGGCTAAGAGGAAATCGGGAGGTACATCTGATGTGTATGATTTTTTCCACCAAATGTTAATTGTTGTAATAGTTTTCAATTCACAACTTAGAATAATGCATATTTAGACTAGACCATCATGTGTCTAATATAGATCAAAGGATAAGTGAACTAAAGATAATTGATGTCACTTGGTGGGAATTCTATAGGACAAACCAATTACAATGGGATGAGGCTTGAAATTTGTTGTGAGATCGATTCCAAGTACCACCTAACATCATGAAACTATTTCTATTTTGAAAGAAGGATAGTGTTCATAAATGCATATCCATAACTATTTCAATGTATGGTCTACATAATATGTATAACCAAAATATTGGGTATTTATTTAGGTATACACTAGTAGTGCTCCTAGAAGTAAAGTACATGCATCAATAATGTAGAAGGGAGAATAGGAATTGGATACAAGTCTAATGAAATTTTATTCAAACATTTATATATGAAGATGAGAAGACTATGGTACACCAATGCCAATATAACCTAACAATATATGTATGTTATAGTTTGTTAGAGCATCTTAGTAGTAAAAAAGACACTACTTTGTAGGAGGAAGTGACTAAGGACTTAACCATAGCTCTAGAAAACTATAGAAAAAAAAAGAGAACCATTATGATAAGACCATATAATAGAATCATTAAAAATGAGGATTAATATGAGTACACTAATATTGATTAAGAATTAGATTTAATGGTATTATTTGAGATAGATAAAAAATTTAGAGGATCCTAGAGCTAAAATTGTACATCAAATAAAAGATCTCCTACTACAAATTATAAATATTTAGGAGTACGAAGGACAAAGAATAATGCAGGATTTTATTCTAATGGATTACATAAAAATAAATGGTGATTATTTAAATAAATATTAAGGTAATGTTGTGAAAATTATGTGACATAGCATATATATTTAGGAAACTATTGGACTTACAATGAGATTTAGAGGAACTGTAATTGTTGCAAGATTACTTAGATGTATTTCTAACATAGTTCACTTGATTAAAATGGGTGAACCCTTCACTATGGGAGATGCATATAGATCTAAATGAGCGATCATGTCCTATGAAATTTTTTATATAAATTATACACCCCAACATGAAATTTAATTTAAATTCTAAACTAGATTGGATGTAGTAATTAATCATTATCTATTTGGTGAAAAAATCATATTGGGTTACTTGAATGTTGGTTCAACTTAAAAATTTTGGAGTAATTATAGTAAGTGGAGACTATCATGAACTAAATGATGATTTTATTAATGAAAATTTTTAAATTAATTTCACATATGAATTCTTTGAGTCAATCCTAGGACATGAAGTATATTAATATAAACATGGGTTCATTAGCTACCTTCAGATACCAACCATAGTATAAGATCATTATGAAACCACATTCGCAATAGAATAGGGATATTTTTTATACAAGGTAATGAAAATTTGGATTGAAAAATTCTCTCTTTGTGTTATTTATGGATATGGTCATTTCATTTAAAGACTTTATCCATGATTTATTAGAATCTATTTAGATGATTAGGATATTTTTTCATTATTAAAATAGCATCTATCCAAGTTGTGGTTGATGTTGCAATATTGTTGAGATCTAAATATTTCATTGAACTTGAAGAAGTACTTATTGTTTACACCTTTTGATGTTATGTTATGACATATAATAAGTAGTGATGGGGTTTTGGTGGATAAAATATAAATTATTTTGGGCATGTCACCTCCAATAATCTCTATCGAGGTGTAATCATTCTTGGGGCAAAAAACAAACTATAATAAATTCATAAAAGGATGAGTAACTATATATAACTCCATCAAAAAAATAATACACACAGACACTAGGTTTTAATGGAATATTGAGTTCCAAAAAACATTTATGGATCTAAAGTGGAGGTAGGTAAAAAATCCCATTTTTTCAAGACTAGAAAAAAACTATTTCATGTTAGTGTTGATGACTTAGGAACTATAGTATGAGATGTTTCAGCACAACTAAGAGATGTAAAGATTGGAAAAATCCATTAATTTATATAGTCTCAAAGTCCCAGGTATAGATAAATATTACACAAGTGTAGAAAAATAATTTTTGGTAATGGTGTTCACGCTCCATGAGTTCTGACATTACCCTCTAACAATTCCCTTTAAATTCATTACTGATCACCAAGCTCTACAAAATCTAGTAAACAATCCCATGTTAAGAGGGAGGATATCTTGGTGGTTTATATTATTCTAATAATTTTATTTTATAATTAATGTGAATATTGGAATAAAAATATGGGACTATATCATTTGATTTTAACATGCAATGGATAGGAACCTGAAGAACTCCAAGATGAATCATCAAATGCCCATATGTTTCAAGTCTCTATGATTTCAAAAAATATTGAAGATAAAGATAATTTATTAAAACAAAACAAATTTATGCCAAATTATGTGAAAATAATTAAAATTTAGTTTATCATAAGATCCATTCCATTCAACATCATTAATGCCTTTTTGTACAAAATGGGGAAAGATGATGTAACGTATAGAGTGTATTTAGATCATGAGAGACCAAAAATTATTCAAGAGGCACACTAGTGAATTTCATGAGGACATTTCTCTGGAGAATCCACTAGAAATAATATATTGAAAAGTTGTGTGTGGTGGCCTACTCTATTTAAAGATGTGCATCAAATAACAAAACATTGCAACATCTACCATAGGATGGGAAACCCTGATTAGAGAGATAAAATTATACTAAATCTTATGTTAGATAACTAGCCATTTTAATAGTAGGTAATCAAATTTGTAGGACTAATCAATCCACCTAGTAAACATACTCATTCAATGTACATAATTACTATGACATAATACTTCACTAAATGGGTCAATGTTGTTGAAATACCAAGTTACAACACTAATGATTGATCCAAATCTATGTATGAGGATATTATAAATAAATTTTGATTTTATTTAAATTTGGTTAGTGATATAGTAATGCATTTCCTAAATGTCACCCCCCAGACTCTAATGGAGGAGTTTATTATATTGCACCAAAAAATCAAACCATATCATCTACAAGTTAATGGACAGGTTGAGGTATCAGAAAAAGTCATTGGTAATATTCTATAAAAAAAATTAAATGTGTAAATGGATGAATTTTAAGATCAAATCAATTAAATCCTATGAACCTATAAAACAAACTACAACTATGTGATATGCTACACTCTATTTCAGCTAGTTTATGGATTAGAAGTATTCATGTCAATGGAGTACATAGTCCCTAGTCTATGAATTACAATGATAAAACAAATAGGAGATTAATACTCTATTTAGGCATGAATTTTGAAATTAAAATGTATGGAATAAAATATCCAAAGATCATAATGGACACATGTAATCAACAATAAATGTCAAAAATCATGGCATGATCAAAATATGTGATCCAAATATTTTTTTTATCAAAAACAAGAAATATTACTATATGATAGCATATTTCAATCAATTTTTGGTAAAGTGTGCATCTGATGGAAGGGAGCTTACATACTTCATGATTTCTCACAATAAGGCACAACTATGTTAAAATATATTCAAGGAACCATTTTACTAGGATGTGTAAATGGTTGTAAGCTTAATCCTTACCATCTATAATATTTACCAAATCATAGAAATTTGAGAGAGGGTGCTAAGTAGCACCATATAATTTAGGATATTTATTTAATGTTTACTTTAATGTTTTAATTTTAGGTTTGTGTATCTATATAGTGCATTCTCTATATAATAGGACATCAAAACTAACTAGGAAAATATAAAGTCATAAAGTATGATCTGTGAAGCAACCCAACATGAAAATAATAATGCAATGCAAATTCAACACCAAAATAACCAATTAAGTATAGGAATGACATGCTAAAAACCAAATTATAGAAGAATGATAATCAACAATCATCTATAAATCCATTAATGATGACACACCTAAAAATTGCATCTTTCCTAAAGTGGATCAAATGTTAGAATCAAGGGATATACAATAAAATAAAGTTGATCAACAAAAAGATGGAATACCACATTGAAAAATATCACTATATGAACCAATTATTCTAGTTATATAATTTCAAATTTCAAATCATCAACAATTGTTTGTAATTAATTTATTAATTAAAATAGTGTGCAATCAAATCAACAAATTCAAAGTAACTTGTCAAACAAATTAAAGTAGAAAAATATATTAATAAAATGACATTAAGAAGACAAAGGAATAAAACACTATTTAGAATAAAATCCCTCTATAATTTGTGCCTAAATAATTCAATTACAAAAAAAATTCAGAACAAGTTCAACTAAATAAGGCATTTCAATGAGACTACAAAAAGATGGATTGCTCACAACTTTTGATTCCATTCAAAGGTTTACAAAAGGAAGAAATGGGGATTTATCTTTTGCTCTATTGATAGGGGAAAATGTCATGCTAAGGAATCAACCCTCTAGCCTATTGTGAAGGTTAATATGAAATCATAACCTTTTAATTATAAGGGTCTAAGGAAGGAGAATTTCTTGTAAAGATGCGTATGAGTTTTTCAATAGTTATGGAAAATAAAGAGAAACTAAAATATTTAATAATGAACAATTGTATTTCAAAATAAAATGTATTCAATATCGAAAAGGAATTATATAACAAATATGTAATCTAACATATCTAATAGAGAAAACCTATATAATAGGTAGTTTCTTGAAGGATATATTTTTTATCCTTTATAATTTTATTAAATCTAAAATTATTTATAATCACTTGATATCTCATAAAGTCAAAATATATTAAAATAAAATAATTGAAATATGTTGAAGGATAAATAAAAAAATAAATATAAACCAAATGATGAAATATAAATAAAAACTAATATATTGTAGTCATATAAAATTTCATTTGAGTGCAATAAGTGTCACTTGAGACCACCTTGTCGTAGCTTATCCCTAGACCTATCTTAGGGACTCTATTGATCCATTTCTAGATTTAATGTGTATCTAGCCCATTTATGGACATACCAAAAGTAGCAATAAGCCAACCCCTAGGAACGTAGGCCCCTTATTCACCATCTCCCACCACTTGGACATTAGCATAGACCTATGGAGATTAACACACTATGCTAATGACCTAGGGACTACACTACTATCCCTTAGCTCTTAAATTTTCCAAAATATATCTTTATGTTCTTAAAAGTAATTTAATGATTGTACAAGACTCATTTTTATATCTGCATCAAGTTATTCTTGAGGTGATGGATTCTAAACTTTGATCCTTCAAACATAGACATTGATTATCACTCTATCATGCATACATTGGATCTCTCATCAAAATAATTAGAATTATATTAGATCACCTCAATCACATAACTTGACCAAAATCTCAACATTGGCCCAATTTGAACACTTTTGGATATAATCTACTTCCTCAACCAACCTCTCCATCATGAAAAGTCATAAAAAATCACCTTTAATACTCCTCATCATAGATTCAACCATTTTTTGAATTCATATTTTTGGATTTGCACTAGGCAATCAATTCCTTAGTAAACAAATACCATTTTAATCTTTTTTGCATTGTTCAATACCTCTCCCTAAAACACTAAGATCCAATTCAACTATCATGGCAATATTCCTGCACTCAACTTGTCGGTGCAAAAAAATGAACAATAACCCTATTTTGAATGGGTAAGCTTTATTTTTAAAAAAATACATTTTTTAAGTTTAAATTTATATTTAATCATAATTAATCTTGGTGGGATATATATCCCATTTGAGTATTAGGTTTTTTGAAGGAAATATAATAAAGATGAGGTCTAAAGGTTGAATCCCTCCAAGGACCCTAAAGAATGTATTTTGGTGAATTTTATTTTTTTAAGAATATTTACAATAGATGATACTTTAAAAAAGGGGTTAATATTATTTTAATAAATGGGAATTTTTTTTGAAATAAAATTTTAAATAAGATATAAGTCCTTTTGACATTATTTTAGCTAGGTAATGGCTTTTAACTAGAGTGTAACCCAATCTACGACATAATCAAAAGCCTAGATCCCAATGTGATTTATTAACCACATAAATACCACTTGTATACTAAATATTACTAGATTTATACCAACTATTACCATGGATATGATTATTACCAATAATAGCCATCACTAACCTCAATAATAACCAATGACAATTACTAGACCCAAGAATACAACCAATAGCTATAACCGACTTGATATGCCTTTCTTGAGATTTAAACCTAGTTGGGGCTTGAAACAACAAACATAATTAACCAACTCATACACATTTCATTGGGAAAAAATTTAGGTAATGATTTTAATATATCAAAGCTTTGAATTGGATTGATGGGTGATCCTTCTCAAAGTGGGACATGTGGGTGGGCCCTAGTTTGTTATGTATATCAATTCATCTAAATCCTAATTGTCTCACTATGTTCCATTTGTTACACATGAATAAGTTCAATCCTTACTTTAATATGTCAATATGGCCTCTTTATTGAAGGTGTCCTCATGGGCTTAATGTGGAAAATTTATTGATGAGTAGAAACTACTTATATCTCACCTATACACCAAGTCCTTAGGCCCTACTTTCGACAAATTTTTAAGAGCATGTTTAAAAAAAAATGAAATTTCCATATAATGGATTTTTTTACTAAAGGGAGATAAAAGTATTTTTTGACCAACTTTATCAGGGATGTAATTATTTATACATAAAAGCATTTTATATGGAAACTAACATTCAATAGTTTTTACATTAAGGGAGGGAAATACAAAGTAATGGGAATATCAAACGATAACATCCAACTGAATAATGAGGATGATCACACATGCTTTCTATAAAAATTCATGTTTCTAACACCTTTTCCTATGTAACCACTAAGGGGGAATGTTAGGAATAAGTCCTCACATGGGTGTATTAGAGAGTTTAATTTAGTACTCTAAATTATTAAACATTGATTAGTCTATGTATATTTAATATGTGGAGAGGATTATTCAATATATTATGTGATATTATTTGAGTAATATTCACATGATAATAGGTATGTAGAGATAATAGGAGAGAGAGATAATAAGGATAAGTGTGTGAGATTTATGGATTAAGTTAGGGAGATATTTTAGAGATTATATATAATAATGATATCTATTTTTATAAGATATATTTTAACCATAAATGTAACCATTGTGCTAATTAAAAACAAGTTAGATGATTGGAAAAAAAAATTTGGTGGTGTGTTTGCACACCTAAGCTTTAGATTCTCTACATATGGGGTAAAAAATACATAATGGTTAATTGCCAATATTTATTCAATGTTCATGGAAATTTATTTTTTTATTCAAAATTTAAAAATTTGAATGTGAAATTGAAAAGAGAGTATAGGAATGAATACACCTAGCTAGTATTTTCCCCAAATATTGTGATAAACTTCTTCCATTATTAGACTTTTGATTGGTGCAAAAACATAGCTACCACTTATTCATGAGTCACTAGGGCCCAATTGACTTATTTATTAAGTAGATAAATAATGTTCAATTTTGATAAAGTTCATTAAAAATCCCTCAATTTTAAAAACGTGCCTTAGATATATTCCCCACTTTTGAGGTGAGGGACTTAAAAACATGTGATTAAAATCATTCATCTAAAATAAATGTTAAATGCATCATAATTTAGGAAAATAATATAGGTGAATTGTTATTATCCTAAATCACATGTAATGAGATTGAAAAGAGTTGATACCATCATATTTTTTGTAAATATTCATAGTTAGAATGAATGAATCAACATATAGTCATGCCCCATAATATGATTTAAATAACAAATCCAATGTAATATAGATAATTTCATCTCAATCAAAACACAAAATGGTATGATGCATCATAATTAAAATCAATATGGGAATGACTATGCTTATCCAAAAGTGAATAATATACCCCTAGTTTGGCCATATATAGAAATGATAGAATACATAAGTAACAAACCCTATTGAGTGATACTAAATATAAAATTTATAATAATTTAATTTATATATCATATGAGAAATAGGAATCAGTCAATGCTCAATGAAAGAGGATGCAATGATTATATATGTGTAATATGATCAGGATTCATATAATTCCCATTGTGACTTTATGAATGTATATAGAAACAAACATAGGGTCATGGAGGCTTATTATATGAACCCATCCTTTGATTATGATAATAAATTAATAATGAGGAAAATAAATTTCCCAATAAGTGGAAAATATATTCATATATCCATGCTAATAACCATAAGATATAAATAAATATACGATAAGATGCATAGGTGGAGACATCCATTGATGAGAATTGGAAAATTTACATGGGAAAACATCAGACCAAAATTTATGTAACTCTCAAGTTTATAATGATAGTATTATGTGCGGTTCAATATGTAATGCATTTAACTCAAATATATGCTCGTGTAATGATAGAAAGTTATAACCTAACATTTTGTAATGATGATGTGAATGAGATAATAACATGCCCCATAATGTTACTACCCTATTATTTAACCCTAAAGTGGATGATGAATATTACATTGGTAGTATGTATGGTTAATAATATATAAATAATAATGTATAAAGGTGATAATCAGATCTATAGTAGGCTAATTAAATGCTAATATTAGATATACACATACACTCAATTTATTATACTAATTATAGGATAAATATATAAAGTAAAACTAAGCTATGCATGTAAATGACAAAGAAATAATATACTTAGTTGGTTATTATGGTAACATAGTGTTGGATTTGGAATAGGTAGAAAACAAGCTAGAATGATATTCTAGAATGATCATCATATTCTAGACTTGATACTCTTGGTACTTTTGGCAATGATGTCATCCTATTATGGTTACATCAACATTATTTTTTGGGTTAGATGTAAGTGTCATATATAGACTACCTATTGTAAAATGATGTGACAACTTGGATGTTTATATGTTTGACTTCACCTTGCTCTAGTCCATTTAGATCCAGGTCATATATTATTTCTCCTCATGAATTCATAAAACCCTAGTTCTTCATCTTGATTATGACCTTGGAAAAAATGGGTTAGTGGGAATATGATGTCAATTTGACCCCAAAGACCCATTTGTTATTGAGCAATGTCTATATATCCAATACTCTTAATAGAGACATAGACTAATGTATTTCACCCCTACATGTTAGTTTGTGTGTGAATCGTTAAATATGTGATAAGCAAAAAAAATAGTGAAGTAGATTGTAACTTGGTAAATTGGGCTCTTATGCTACTCTTTTAGTACTTAAGACCTGTAGATGTGTTTTTACTATGACTAGTATGGAAATAGAGAATCTTTGTTCAATTGAATGTTTTATATAATTCTTTTGATAAGTTATCTTCATCTCTTTGGTATTTTTTTAGATGTGGAATGAATGAGGGTTGATATTTTATTTAAATCAATACATTTAAATAAGTATCTCAAATTAAATAACTTATTATAATCATTAGGATACATTTCATTTTCAAAATAGATTACTTTAATGAACTAGACACTTGAATTGGGTTAACACAATAATGTTAACATTAGTGTCTATCTTAGACATTAGTGTTCAAGGAGCAAGTAAGTATTTATAGGTTTAAAATTTGTAAAGATGGAAAAGAAATAAATTTGAAGTATTGTGTGAAAGATATAAGATCTAGTTCATAAACATAATATTGATCAAACTAAGAGACATGCCAAAGGGCATAATGTAGAGTATATGTGATACTTACAAAAGCATGAAAAGTTCCAAAACTAATAAAAACAACCAAGGTCTGATTTTTACAAGTGTACAAGACTAAGGTACTATATAATACATAAATATCATCTATATTTTCTTCCCCTTCCATTTAATATAGTAATAAAATTTCTAGTTTAAAGGAAATGTGTGATGTTAGGAATTTGACTCAAGAGAGGAGGTTAAATCAAGTCTTAGTTTCACAATGAAATCAAAATGAAAAGAACACACTAACAAACATGACATACTTAGGCCTAGATCATAGGGGAGCTTAGTGAACCAAAAAAAAGTAACAAAGCTCAACTAAAATGCAAATAAATTACACTTTCCTTACCTACCTTGAATTCTCTAAATGATGTGTTCATTTGGCTTACTTGGCTTATGCTCAAGAAGTCTTTGACAAATGGAGTTGTGTGGCTCCTTCTCTCCTTAGCACCATTATTTGACTCATGCTTTATTTATGTATATTAATGGATTAGCTTATGATTCTAGAATTATAACACTATTTTCATGTAATCTTTCTCTAAATCTAGCATTATAACTTTACTATTCTCAATCTCTTTAAATGAAAATGTCTAAGCTTGTATTATAGGCTTAGAAACCAACCCCAACCCAAGCTGAGTTAAGGTTTAGTTAGATCTTGAAATGTGTTAAAACCTAATGTTAGTGAGTTAATTAACCCTAGTAGAGAAAAAATGTGTCAAATGGTCATGATTTGCAATGAATAGGCATGTTTTAGATATTTTAGGATATTTGACAACTCACAAAAGGGTAATAATAAATTCCTAGGATATTTTTGATTTTTGATTTTTATTTTTTGTTAATTAATTAATTTCTCATGGATAATTAAATTAGGCATTTAATTAGGTTTAACATTTTAATTAATTATGTTTAGTATTTTAGTATTTTTCAATATTTGAATTAATTATATGTGCACTTGCCCTATTTAATTGGTTTAAGGCCAAATTGCATGTTGTAATGTCATGGAATGATTGGAGATGAATTTATGAGAGGTTTTTGTTATTTATGAAAGGATACCCCAATTAGAAATATCTCAATGGGATTATAATCTTTGAAGAGTGTTACACAAGAAAATTTGGGATATTTAATGATTTCTAGGTTTAATTTGTAAAGGTTGGTATAAATTGCTCTAAAGTTTGATATGAAGCCACTGGTGGACAATTTTAGGTATCTATAGTTTTCCCCTATTTGGAAAGATGTTGCCAACCATAGACACAACAATGTCTTCTCAAATAATGTTAAAAAGTCTGGTATGCCAAAAATAAGATAATTTTAAGAAAAAGTCATGTATGTCTATAATGATGTCCCCTTGAGGGAGTGGCCATCATATGTTTGATGGACGGTCCCTCAAAAAGAAAAAATAAGAAGAATGAGATTAAACCATGGGTGATATTAATCAAAATGAGAAAATGTTGGTATGCATTGATTTACAAAGTACTGATTTTCTCAAAGGCAATTATAATCAATAATAAAGGGTATGACACTGATTTACCCAAAGGTAATTATAATCAGTGGCAATAGTATATCAATAGATAGGAATGATGAGTCAAAATAATGATTACCTACAATCAGTTATAATCATTAAGATGACCAAGATTAAAACATGATATTTGATTGTGCCCCAATTGGGTAGATTGGCAAGCATAACTCAAACATATAACTTGGTGTAAAGATTAAATATGAGTGGGTGTAAATGTAGGTGCATTGGTATAATGAAAAAAGAAGCCATAGGAAAATAGGCATATGAGGATGTGAAAAATGATGAAGGATATGAATATAAAAATAGGATTTTATTGATGTGAATGATTTGGTTTACTTACTAATGTAGAGATGCTCATCCTTATTAGAATTAATACAAGAATTATCAATAGGTTAATTTGATCACAAGTGGGAAGATTTTTCCAAGGGTACCAAGGAGATAATTCTATGGATCCATTTATTGTAAAACTTACTAAGATAATTTTGTTAGCACATGATGGTATGCCTCATGATAGAACACCATGAGAACTTTTCCTTCATTTGCATAAATACTGAGTCTCTATCCAATAAACAATTTAAAACATCACACCAATGATAAAAGCCATGATGACAATGTTGATGTATGAATATTGATATACTCAAGAATAATGTGCAAGGAATCACCCAATGAACACATATATATTGAGTCGAGGCAACAATACTAAAAGCAAACAAACATGCAAGAAAAAAAACAAACAGTAAATAGAAAGAAAACCAATAGAAATCCTAAAAGTAAAAATAATAGAAATCATCCTAACAATAGATTTTACCTATTAGGGTAGGTTGAGGATGACTAACTAGGCTGAGATAGGATAAATATTTTTGGATTTTGAAATTTTATGAATGTTTTTGAAATTTTCTAAACATCTCAACCCAATTGGGAATTATGAGATACAAAATGGTCTGACTCACAAAATGGTGAGAGTGTTGGCTTAGGTTACTTTCAAAATGATGAGAGCATATGTAAAAAGGGGACTAAGATGACCTCAATGTGAATTGAGTATGGCTTACATAGTTTTAAAATAACCTAAAATCATAGTAGCTCTACCAACACAAAAGGTTGGGAGAAAACCAACAGGTCACAAAAAAATTCTCAAATCCAAGAAATGGATAGGAAAATTATAATAGCAATGATAAGGTGATGTGAAAATGTATGTTAAAGGTGTTGTTCCTAATTTTCCCATAGGTAGTTATAATTAGGAAATAATGACATAGGCCTATGATACTAATTTTCCCATAGGAAATTATAATTAGCAATACAAGTGGAATACCGATTTGCCCATAGGTAATTATAATCAAGAACACATGGTATAATGTGAATGAAAGATATCTTGCTAGATCAACTATCATTCTAATTTTATAGACAATATTTTAAACATGAAATTCCAAAAAAATTATGAAACTAGATCATAATACCCTCATAGATAGTCTAGGAAGAACCAAAGGAACCAAGATCAAAACATGCTTGGTAGGATGGCTAAAAAAATAGGATTTGTTCTAATAGGGATGGCATATTAGGATGGCATATGGGATGAAAAAGTGATATAATATTAGAATGGTATAGTACAAAGAAGAATTTTGATAATATGGTGCAACTTGAAATGGTCCTCCTAGACAATACACCATGTCACTCAAATGAAGTAATACTTAAGTTGTATAATGTTCATTAGTTCATCAGGTTCATCCTCATATGTTGTGGTGAGCCTATATACTCTATTTCTATAGTCTATAATAATGATGAAATGACCTACCTAATTGGTTTTGAGCTTGCCTTTATGATTCTTCTTGACCATGGTATTCTTTTGGCTCTCTTTAAGGACAAGATCACCAAACTCAAATTATCTATGTTTCACATGTCAATTATAGTGGCCATGAAGTTAGTTTTGATATTCTTGAAGGTATTTTAATGTTTCCAAGCATTAATCATCAAGTAACTCTAGCTCTTATAGGTGAGCTACTCAATATTCTTCACCATCTAGTACATGCTTCAAAGAGATGTGTAATGAAGGTATCTCAACCTCAATGGGAAGAATGGATCTGGTACCATAAACAAGTGAGTATGGAGTGGCACTTATTAAAGTGTGGTTTTTGGTATGGTATGCCTAGATGGCATCGAATATCTAAAGGTGACAATTATATCTAGCATCATTGACAATCTTTTTAAGAATATTGACAATGGTTTTGATAGATGCTTCTTCCTAGACTTTACCTTGTGGGTAATATGCCATGGAAAAATGTTAAGTAATTTTGTACTTGGCACATAGTGACTTAACATCCTTATTCTTGAATGATCCACCATTATTAGATATAATGTCAGAGGGGATACCATAATAGAAAATGAGATGGTTAAATATGAATTTTGAAATTTTCTTTCTAGTCATGTAAGTGAAGGGTATAGCTTTAACCCACTTAGTGAAATGTTTTTTGGTGGTAAGGATATGTTTATGGACATCATATGAGGTGGCATTTATATTCCCAATTAGATCAAGGCCCCATGTATAAAATGGCCATGGTGTTAGCATTGGTTTAAAAGTCTTAGTCAAGGCATGAATCAAATTGGTATGTCATTGACATTTATCACATCTTTCTACATATGTAGTTGTATTAGCATCCATTATTGGCCAATAATACTAAATAAACAAGAGATTTTTAGATAGGATTTCCATAATAGTGTGGGATACACATACGTCTTCATGAAATTCCCATGATTCTAATGTAGATTTTACCAAAGTTAAATAAATAAGTAGAGTTCCATCAAAACTATGGTGATATAAGGTTAATCTGAGTAAGGTATAACATGTGGTATTATGGAAAAAGGATTTAGATTATTTATGGGATAGTTATGGTGGAATTATTTAGTCACGGAGGTAAGTGTATAGGTATAAATACCAAGTAGATATTGGACCAACAATATCACATATCATTACGATAGTTTAATGTTCATGAGCTAGCACTAGCATATTTTCAATGAGAAATTGGTATTCCTTGCTTGTACATGTATGTTAAATCAAATATCCAATGGTATCCATGAAATTTTTTATTCCATTATTGGCCCTTGGTACATGTTTAAATTAGACATTAACAATCTACTACTTGAGAGTGTCAACCATGCCCTTGTAGGGAAAATGTTTTTCATCTTTGGTTTGAAAGTGGTTTGTAACCTAATTGATGATTAATTATGAATCATAAAAATTTATGTGTTATTTTCTATTGTATTTATTGTATAATTCCTAAAACAAGTGATTCATATTTGACCAACTTATTGGTATAAGGAAAATTGATTTTGAATGACTTAGGGATTAGATCCCTCTATGGTGTAATGAACAAAGGACCTACCCTGATGCATGTAATATGAATGATCTATCAAAATAAAACTTCCAATATTGATACTTAATAGGTGTTTTAATGATGGTCATGATGGATTCATCATGGAATTGTAATTTTAGTGGCTTTGTATCTATAATGAGTGCTTTATCAAGTTGATCTGTAAGAACTTGTGCCTTGATGGATTTTTGATTGACATACTCTATCTCAAACTCACTGAGAAACATGATCAATTTGGCCATGTGGCCTTGTAAATCTATTTTATATATTAGATACTTGAGTATATCTACTTTTTAAATCACCATTGTCTTATTGTTTAACATGTAATGTCAAAATTATTGAGCTTTAAAAACCATAGCTAAATAAGTTTTTCCAATGGGTGTATGATTATGCTCATACATGACCAGTGTATGGCTTACTTAGTATATGACATGATCTTTTCCATTATCATTATGTTGATCTATAAGTTCCCCTAAGGCTTTGTCTATGGCTGATAGATATAGAAGGAATGGTTTTCCTAGCATTAGAGGCAATAAAACAGGTGGATTTACAAGATAATCCTTTAGCTGTTGAAAATATTTTTGACAATCATCATCCTAAAGAAATGTTACACCCTTATTTAGTAGGTGTTTAAATGGGTGGAAATTATCTTCCAAATGATATATGAAGCATTTGATGGATTATATTTTGCCCTATAAACTATAGAGCTAATTCAAATTGGTCATTAGTGGCATCTCTATTATGGCTTGTACTTTGGCTGGATTGACTTCTATCCCCATATAAGACACAATGAAGGCAATAAATTTTATTGAATTAACTCCAAAAACACATTTTATAGGGTGGAGCCTAACTTTTTATTCACATAGTCACTCAAATATCCTCCTTCATGTTGTTTGATGACTAGTCTTGGTCTTTTATTTTCTTAGTATGTCATCGATGTAGTCTTCAACAATGTCATACATCATATCATTAAATATGATGGTCATGGATCTTTGTTAGGTGGCCCCTATGTTTTTAAGACTAAAATAAAAACCTAATAACTAAATATTCCACATAGAGTGGTGATTTTTTTTTACATTGGTCTTATGGTGTGATTTGGATCTAATTGTATCTTGAGAATCAATCCATCAGTGAAAGCATCTCATAACTTGATGTGGAATCGAAAATCATGTCAATATTTGGTAGTGGAAAGTCATCCTTTAGGAAATCCTTATTTATGTCATTTGGGAAAGCCTTGTTTATGTCCTTAAAATCAATTCAAATCTTGATTCCTTTTATATTTTTACTTACTGGAACAACATTATACATCCACTATGAGTATTCAGTTTATCTAATACATCTTTCTTCCAAGAGATTTTACAACTCCAAAATGACTAATACAATAATGTGAAGATGTATCTTGCACAATTTTTGTTTTACTAGTTTGGCATCAAGATGTACCATAAGGTGATGTATAACCAAGGCATGGTCTAAACCATGCATGCCAGAGTAGACCAAATCAAATATATCAACAAATTCCATCAATAGGGTGTAATGACTTCACACTCCTCCTTAGTGAGGGATGTACCTAATTTGATAAATTTTGGGGCATCTATAATCCCAATGTTTACCTCTATAGTATCTTTCACTAGAAGGGTTGAATTATCTTCAATAATAGTGGGAAAATATTTAAACTATTTTGCAATGTTAGAGTCCTCTGTTAGTACTAGTTCTTCAAATTCTCCTAGGGATGATGAATCAGAACCCCCTAAGGGTAGGGATGGCCATGTAACAGACATTATTACAAACTCTTGGATGATATGATCAAAATCTTGTTGTTATTTAAGACTAAATTTGTACCTGTAGTCAATTTCATCATCAATGGTCTCCTAGATGACTTGATCAAAAGCCTATTATTTTACAAGACTAAACTCAAACCCATAGACAAGTTTGTTATTGGTGGTCTCTTAGTCTATTCTTGAATAAGGTTGAACACCCATATCTAATGACACTTGAAACAAGTTTCCACCACTAGATTGGAATTCATATTTAATAGTTTCTTGGTCTAAAATCACCTCAAAGAGTTTCTCACTTTGGGACCCAATGTTTTATTTAATTATTTTTTGCTAAGGGTGTTCACCTGCTCTCCAAAATATGCTTAAGGATTCATCTTGATTGAGAACCCTTATATGTGGTCCCCCAATAAAACATTATCCCTAAGGATTATAAAATCATAGAAGGTCTTATCATTTTGAAACCTATAAAATAACACATTGGATTCTTGTTCCTCCCAGTCTATCAATTGAGGATAATATAATGGTAGTGGATTATGGTGAATAATAGGTTGAAGGATATAAATGGAATTATTTTTAGATAAATTGCTATGGGCTAGGTCATCAAAAGGGTTATGATTAGACTCTACTTCACTATCATCATTGACATCACTATTTGTTGGTGATGGAACTCAAATAAGATATGTGGGGTCACCCCTAAGAAGTTTAAATCTAGGTCCAGAGGTTCCTTTATACCTAGTCATATAAATTAGCTCGAGTGTTCCCTATTGATTTGCCATGAGGCCTCCTCCTTCATAGTCTTAGTTCTCCATGATCTAATTAGGAATGAGTTATTTAGATTTTTTGTAATAATTGGAAAATTTATCATTATCCAACCATGATTCATCAGCTTTAAGAGGGTCATATTCTTGGCTAGAGGCCATTATGAAAGTGATAGGTGCTAGAATATGCATTTGGCCTTTACTCTTTCTTTGCCATTACATGACTGGTTTGGATTTTTCTCTTCCAAAGGACTTTGGGTTCTATGGAATATTTTTAATGTGAAAAGTTTCATGGGTCAAATATTCTCCTAGGCCATTAGTTGAGATGGTATAATGATTAGACATTTCAAGAGGTGACATGTGAGAAAGTGAATTAAGGGTATCAAGGTCAATACAGTTAGCCTCCAGTTAATAAACAAGTATTGATTTTCCTATGTCTTTACTGGAAATTAGATTCATGCCAAAATGGTAGTTATAGATTTTGATCTTAGCCTATAAATGCTTATAATGCTTATAAGGATGCAAATCTCCTGGAATAGTAACCTCATTTCCTAAATGGGAGAACTTGATACACTAGTTCAATGTTGATGGGATTACACAAATATTGTTTATCTAAGGTCTACCTAAAAGCATATTATATGAAAAATAGAGATATAGCACATGGCTTAGTGTATTATGAGTCAAAGGCCTACTGATAATTGATGATCTAATGGTTTCTTATGATTCTCATTCTTCATTTTCATAGACCTTGATGGTGATTTCTTCTACTTAGAGATCTATAGTCATGTACCCAAGAAATTTGATGAGATGTAGAGACACAATATTTAGACCTGATCCATTGTCAATGAGGACACACTTCACTTTATGTTGTATTATGTAAAATTTGATGTACATTGTATTGTCATGAAATGGGAAAAGGGATGACATATCACTTTGGTTTAAGGTTAATTATTGGCATGGAGCTAAGTGTTCAACCAAAGCTTGAAATTCATTTGGAGATATGTCATCATGAACTTTAGATTGGCCAAAGAACTCTATCAAAATGTTTTTATAGATAGTAGACATATGCAAAAAATCTAAAATGGAGATTTATGTAGGCATCTTATGAAATTATTCCACAATATCAAATGTCTTTTCTTGCACAACAAGAAATGGCTTATTCTTAGCTAGAATGTTTGATTGGATGATGGGTGAAGTGGAAAATGGTTGTGGGCCTAGTATGGTAATCCTTGACCATCAAATTGTGATTATACCATTGAGATTATATAGAAAACCATTTTTGTTAACAAATAATGGTGGAGGGGGACTAGATAATATACATCTCAATTACCATTGCACTTATGCATGGTCATAGGATAATGATGAGTTATCAGTATAAGGTCCAATAGTGGGAATCCATACCTTCTAGTTTGTTTGTATATAGTCCCAAGTCAAGGAAGGATTACCAACATAGGTTGGTTGATTGGGAATGACTAGAAACATTCTTATTTGATTGGTATTTGGCTTTGGATTGATGGAGATGGTGTTAAGGTGACTTCCTAGAATATGGAATACAACTATGTTGTAGTCATGTGTAATTTCATGGTAGGTTTATTGGTTGTTGGCATCATTTTGACCTTAGTTATATCCATGTTTTTTATGTTGTTCAATTTGATAATTATTTTATTAGTTATATTAGTTCTACCTTGGTTGTTGATACTATTATTGTTATTGTTACACTGGCCATTATCATTGTTGTTGGTTGTTATGTGGGGAAAATGATTCCGATAAATGTCGAGGTTCTGATTGGATGTGGAAGATCCATGATCTAATGTGTTCTCCCCATTTTCTAACATAATTTCAATGAAATTTTTAATTTTCACACAACATTGTAAATTATGGTCATTAACTCAATGATACTCATAGAATTCATACTCATAGAATTCATTTGGCCTATACCAATCTACATAGGTAGTGCCCTCATGAAGGCCCTTAAGAATAGGCCATTTAATCAAATTAGTTATGGTAAGCTTGTGAAACACATATTCAAGGGGTTCTCCTAGGTTACTAAATACATGATGAGTAGGCATAGTTTGCCTTGGAGGAGGTTTTAATTAAGGAATATGTTGTTGCATTTATTGTATTGGTCTATTCTATTGTGTTTATTGCATTTATTGTATTTTATAAAGAAGTCATTGTTTAGTAAATATATGCATATGTGGCATAAGATATGAAAATGGTGTTTACACCATTTGGACATGTAGTGAC
Source organism: Torreya grandis (assembly GCA_037957365.1). Lineage (NCBI taxonomy): Eukaryota > Viridiplantae > Streptophyta > Pinopsida > Cupressales > Taxaceae > Torreya > Torreya grandis. The sequence goes on from JARHVA010004862.1 coordinate 47,282, forward strand.
TCTGTTACTCCATTCCCTACAACATTCTTGTTGTAATTGAGTTACTTGGGTTTGTCATAGTTATTAGCCTAGGTTTGTTATGATGCTTTCACTTGGACTTGGTTCTGATTTTGGCCATTATTCTATTTTGGATTTGGGCTCTAATTTGATGAGGTTAATTTAATGATCTTTTTTTAATAAGAGATATTTACATCAACAAACCTTTTTAAATGATCTCTTTAAAAGTATGTACACAATGCAATTCTAGATTTTAAGATATCTCATTATGTATATTTTTAGTAAACATAGTAGATAGTTACCTATCTGGTAGACTATGGGTAAATCAGCTTACAAAGGCTCCCCATCACTACAAATAGTTTGAGACTCTTTCTACTCCCTTTAATTTGGCTTGTGTCAAATCAACCAATGAAATATCATGCTCAATATTGTAAGAGAAGTGTTGCATAAACTTATATGAAAGATGGTCAAAATTAGATACTAAATTCATGGGTAATTTTAGTAACCATTCCAAGGCTTTTCCTAGTAGACTTATTGGAAATAAAAACAAAAGGTATATATCACTATAGACCATTGGTTGGCATGCAAAAAATAATTCCATCAAATAGGATTTAGGGTCACCATTCCCTTTGTATTTGTTAAACTTTGGTGGTTTTTACATTGGATCAAATGGTATCTACAAGTACTCCATGTCGAAAGGGTAATAACAAATTTCATCCATCTTGAATTTTTAGATCTATTTACTGGATTGGATGAGGGAAATTACATCCTTCATTTATTACAGATCTTGTACAAGGAAACCAATGGGATTATTGGATTGAGGTGGAGGCTCTAAAATCATAGGTGGATTAATTTTATCATGGTATACTTGAGGAATTTTTTAAGGAATGTTGGTTTGGTTAGGGAATGGACCAGTAATATGCATATGTGGATTAGGGTGTAATTATTGAAATTGTATGTATTATAGTGTGATATTATGGTTGGGATTGGGTATGTAGGCCTGATGTTTAGAATACTATGGCTATAATGGAGGAATATGGCCATAATATGCCTATTGAGGTTGAATAGGGACATGTTGCTAACTAGTCATACCTTACTGATTGAGGGAAACTTGCAAAATAAGACGCTATCATTGAAATTGTGTCACATTTTTCATGAAAAGAAATTGTTTCCTAATAGGTACTTGAGGAACATTGGAATCTCTTAGTTACATAAATCCCTATTATGAAGTGGATGAATGTTGGATATTTAGCATTTATTGATGATCAATATTTGTATATTGTTGGTTAGACATCATTTATTTTTGGATTGGTATGTTAGTCTATGACTAAAGAGGTATGTTCACTACTATCTGGTGAGTTGGAACATTGGTTTCCCTTTGTTGAGGTGGTAATAATTTTTTCCTTTGCTACATGGCTACCTTGGATGGTGCCTATTATTATGTAATGTTACTCATCACCTATTGGGGTGGAGTAACATTCATCACATTATATTATGGCATGGCACTAATCATTGGTTAACTACTTATTCCTTATTTTTGTGTGTTTGAATAAGTAGTTAGTTGAGGATTAGAGGTAGTCGATTGAGGTTGGAAAGTAAAAAATCCTACAACCTGAGTTTGGGAATCACTCATGGTATTAGCTTATGACACATTTTATTGTTGATTATTTATTTGTATGTTAACACCATTTTGGTCTAAATTTGATGTTACTTGTGTATTATCCACTATTTTCTACTCACTATTATACATAGAAGTAGAAGATACTTCCTCGATAGTTGGGGCACCAAACATGTTTTTTCTTAAATTTATTTACATAACTAGGTCAATACCTTAATATTTTTTACCAGTCAACTCAAGTAAGACTCCTATTGAAGGAAATAACTCAATAAGAGGTGAGTTTGACATGGATATATTATTAAATTTACATTTTAGGTTTTGATATGTTTGATATATTATCTACATTTGAATGAAGTTGGCCTCCATGAGGCCCCTTTATGTGATAATCATATGAGGATCTTGGTATAACATCGATATAATGGAATTAGGGTTGATAGAATAGGCCTATTCATTGTAAGACATGTTGTAAGGACCTTTTACTAGACTTGAGAAGTTTTCATGCCCTACCTCTATGACTTTATTAGGATCATAAGTTGATGGCATTGTAACATAATAAAGTTTTTGTTGGATGTTTTTCATAGCTGAAGGTACACTAGCAAAATATTGGGTCATCTATTCTTGTTCTTGCTTTGTGTATAGAGGTGTGCTAGCCGACTAATGGGTAAAGGGATATTGACTCTATTCCCCTGATTAGGTGTTGTAAGGTGGATAAGAATCTATCTCCCAAACAACATCATCTTCATAAGGGTCTTGAACAAAGTCCTCTTATGTGACAACATTTCCATATCCTAGATTATACATGAACCCACTATGTGTATAGTGAGACATGGTCAAATAAATGGAAAATATTTCATGACAAGAGGGGTTGGAGTTCTACAAAATCTAAAAAGGTATATTTGAAAAGATAAAAGGTTCAAACTAGGTTTAACGCAATCAAAGGGATGTAGATGTATATCCAAAATGTCTATGTAAAGTGTTGGTAAAAATAATATAAATTCAAATTTATAACATTAAATGTCTCACACAAACAAGGTCAAATGAATTAACTACAAACAAGATTCAAAACTCTAAGTCCAAAGAAGTTACAAACAAGTCTAAACTAGGAAAGGTAAAATTTTCTAGGTCTTTTGGCCAAATGCAAAATTAAAATCTAGTCTAAAAAAAGGTAGAGTACTCTTGGTCATATGTGATGTCAAAAGATAGACTTGAAATAAAATGATCATTTTAATCTAACAAATCTGGAATATTTTGATATAAACAAGGCACTTAATTATATACATATACGTGATCAAATTGGTATAAGGTGCTAAACAAAAGATAGTTGGAGATAGACTGATTCTCTCAAATAAAGGCACAAATAATATTTTTTTTCAATTTTGGGTAATAAATTAACCTATGTTACACAACCCAAAAGAGAAAGATCTATGCACCAGCCCCTGCAAGATGAGGACTAAATACAAACAAATCAATGTTTGAATCCAAACTTATCAAAGTCAATAAAAATTCAACTTAGGAAAACCTAGGATTTAATGACCAATAAGTTAGGAAAATTTAAATAGCATGATTTCACTTAAACAAATATGCCATAATACATAACTTATTGGTTTACACAATGGCAAATTTTGACACAACATAAGACAAGTCTATGAAATAATTTGAGTAGCATAATGATGTTAGAAATCTCAAAAGGTATGAATAATGTTTTGTTTCAAAGAATTCTGAGGCTTAACACTTGAATTTATTTTGGTAGTTTAAGGTTACCCATCTCAATCAAATGACACACATAATTTTTTTGACATGAAAGTTTTATAAGTTAAAAAAGGTATCAAATAAATAATATAATGCCTTCTCAAACAATGGAGTAGTGTAGACAAAAAAAATTATTTATGACATGGTATAACAAACAAATTTTTTAAACTCAAAACACCAGTTAATAGAGGAAAAATACTAGATACAACTAAATATATCATCTTAGATCATATCAAGGTTTGGCAAGTGGGGTTGACTAAAACTTATAATCTAAGACCATCTAGATTGATCCCAATTATGGCTAACATAAGAGAAGCATCACATCAATTGAGTTAATTCCAATGACATTATCATGCAAGGGTATATTCCTTTGAATGATGATTCCATCATTAGACTTCTTAGTGGAATCCTCTAGTTGACCATACTTGAATCGAGCCTATGTTATAAAAGGAGAGGTTAACCACTTAACCTCCTAGCTCTCATAGTATGTGTACCCTGATTTTTATACCCCACCATGTATTGGGGTTGAAACACTAGTGAGAGATGAATCATCAGGTCAATGCTTCCTTAGAGAACTTGTGAGAAGCAATAACCTCCCCTTAACAAGCTAAATTGTATAAAAATAAATGACTAGTGGAAAGACTTTAGAGGTTATTTTTAGATCACCCAAACCATGTGGGTTTTGGGGAGACCCTAAGAAAATTTATTTCCATGCATTAGAGTAGTCATAAATGAAATGAAAATTCACTTTTGGTCACCCAAGATCCCTATAGGGGATAGGCAGAGAGCATACTTGTGTTATTTATTTTATGAAAACAAATGCTCAACAAACAGTTTGAAAATATCATGATTGAAATAAGTGTTGATTTTGGGTACCAAATTAAAATATGTGATGATGTTATTTACTTGGCCCCTTGGCTTAAGTGTAAAAACATTAAAATAAATTACACAACATAACTTAATTAAACCATGTATGTTAATTTTAAGCCCAAAAATCCAAATGTTCAAGATTTATCCTAAGTTTATTTTTAAACACTAAAAATTAAGTGTTTAAGACTTAACCATTATTTTTAAAGCACCAATAATGAAGTATTTTTAAGACTTAGCCATTATATTTCCTTTTAAATACCCAAGATCAAATGTTCAAGATTTAACAAGTTCATTTTTAGTACCAAATTGAATTGTGAATGAATTAGCTAATTTCCTTTTAGGTACCCAAAATGAAATGTTCAAACCATTTAAACTTGTAATTTTATGTTCTGATCATGCCTTGGACCTATAATGGCTAGATAGTCTCATCATTCTTAAAATAACTTTCAATGGTGAGAAAATAAACATTCAAGAAGTAGCTCTCAAATTTTTTATTTTAAAAACATAGTGACTGTAGTCAATATGAACTATTGATGCCAATTTTAAGGAAACAAATGCCTATCAATTTTTACAATAATTGATGATGATAGTAAATTACCAATATCAATCAATTAGGATTGATGTGATTCACCTGTGAACCCAAAGGCAAAAACAAAGCAAAGTAAAAATGTTAGGTTATTCCAAAAATAAATAAAAAACTCTTCAAAACCAATAATATAAAGATTAAATAGAGAGTATAAAATCTAATCAAACCAATAAATCATAAAAGGGAATTTTAAAAATATTAAAAATACAATATTTATAAACTATGTTTTTCCCTGTATACCAATTAATGATGATCTCATTAAACCAAGCTTAGTTAGGTATAATAGATAATGGTTTGGTAGAACTAATAATGGTTTGGCAAAATTGATGCTAGTTAGACATGACTGATGTTGATCTCTATGTAGATCTGAGTTAATTCAAGAATTAAAAATATTGACAAATTAAATATAAAACTACAAATTTGAAGATATTAAAGTATTCATTTGTCAATTTTTGAGTTGCCTCTTCATATTATTGGTATGTTTGTTGCTCAAGGTCCCACTAGGCATGCCATTTCTGATACTAGGTATTTGAATCAAAAGAGGATGTCAGATAAGTGTTAATTTCAAATGAAATCAAAATGAAAAGAACATAGTAACAAGTGTGATATATCTAAGACTAGGTCATAGGGGGAAGCTTAGTAAACAAATAATAAGTGAAAAATCTCAACTAAAATGCACTAATTTAGACATTCCTTACCTTCTTTAAATTCTCCAAATGATGTGTTTTTTATCTTTCTCAACTTATGCTCAAGAAGTCTTTGGCAAATGGAGTTGTGTGGCTTCTTCTATCCTTAGCACCATTGTTTGGTGCATGCTTTATTGATGTATCTTTATGGATTGGATTATGATTTTTGCATTATAACATAAAATCTTTCTCTAAATCTAGGATTAGAACTTTACTATGCTCAAACTCTCTAAATTGAGAGGTCCAGGCTTGTATTTATAGGTTTATAAACTAACCCCAACCCAAGTCTTAAGATGTAGCTAGATCTTAGAATGGGTTCAAACCTAACCTTAGTGAGTTACTAAAACATATGAGAGTTAGATGGTGTTAAATGGTCATGATTAGTAATGAATAGGCATGTTTGAGATATTCTAGGATATTTAAAATTTCAAACAAGGGTAATTATGAATTCATAAGATATTATTGATTTTTGAATTTCCTTTTTTGATAATTCATTAATTGTTAATGGATAATTAAATTAGGTATTTAATTAGGTTTATAATTTTATTTAATATTTTAAAATATTTTAATTAATTATATGTGCACTTTCCCTATCTAATTGGTCTATAGGCCAAATTGCATGTTGTGATACCCTGGAATGATTGGAGATGAATTTGTGAGAATTTTTTGTTGTTTATGGTATGATAACCCAATTAGGTATGTCTCAATGGGATTATGAGATTTATGAGTGTTACATAAGAAATTTTTTAATGTTTAATGATTTTTAGGTTTTATTTACAAACGTTGGTAGAAATTAGTCTAAAGTTTGGTATGAAGCCATCGGTGGCCAGTTTTAGGTGTCTACAAAAGGAATTCATACATGGGTGTGTGTAAGATACCTTGTATTTATGTGTTACAAACTTGAGTAATTTATTGGTAACTAAAATTTAATCAAGATAATGTTACATTATATAATCATTGTATATGATCTAGAATTGAAATTACTCAAAATTGATTAAAATTAATAGAACCAGGTTTTGTAGTACACATGTGTGTCAATGTAAACTATGTTTTTCCCTATATACCAATTAATGATGATCTCATTTAACCAAGCGTAGTTAGGTATAATAGATAATGGTCTGGTATAAATGATAATGGTTTGGCAAAATTGATGCTAGTTAGACATGATTGATGTTGATCTCTATGTAGATCTGAGTTAAATCAAGAATTAAAAATATTGAAAAATTAAATTTAAAACTAAAAATTTGAAGATATTAAATTATTCATTTGTCAATTTTTGAGTTACCACTTCATATTATTGGTATGTTGGTTTCTCAATGCCCCACTAGGCATGCCATTTCTGATACTAGGTATTTGAATCAAGAGAGGATGTTAGATCAAGTGTTAATTTCAAATGAAATCAAAATGAAAAGAACATACTAACAAGTGTGATATCTCTAAGACTAGGTCATAGGGGGAAGCTTAGTAAACAAATAATAAGTGAAAAATCTGAAAATAAATGCAAATAACTTACACATTCCTTACCTTCTTTGAATTCTCCAAATGATGTGTTTTTGATCTTTCTCGAGTTATGCTCAAGAAGTCTTTGGAAAATGGAGTTGTGTGGCTTCTTCTGTCCTTAGCACCATTGTTTGGTGCATGCTTTATTGATGTAGCTTTATGGATTGGATTATGATTTTTTTATTATAACATAAAATCTTTCTCTAAATCTAGCATTAGAACTTTACTATGCTCAAACTCTCTAAATTGAGAGGTCTAGGCTTTTATGTATACGTTTATAAACTAACCCTAACCCAAGACATAAGATGTAGCTAGATCTTAGAATGGGTTCAAACCTAACCTTAGTGATTTACTTAAACATAAGAGAGTTATAAGGTGTTAAATGGTCATGATTAGTAATGGATAGGTATGTTTGAGATATTCTAGGATATTTAAAATTTCAAACAAGGGTAATTATGAATTCATAAGATATTATTGATTTTCGAATTTCCTTTTTTGATAATTCATTAATTGTTAATGGATAATTCAATTAGGTTTTTAATTAGGTTTAGAATTTTATCTAAGATTTTAACATATTTCAATATTTTAATTAATTATATGTTCACTTTACCTATTTAATTGGTCTATAGGCCAAATTGCATGTTGTAATACCCTAGAATGATTGGAGATGAATTTGTGAGAGGTTTTTGTTGTTTATGGTAGGATAACCCAATTAGGTATGTCTCAATGGGATTATGACATTTAAGAGTGTTACATAAGAAAATGTGTAATGTTTAATGATTTTTAGGTTTAATTAACAAAGGTTGGTAGAAATCAGTCTAAAGTTTGGTATGAAGCCATCAATGGCCAGTTTTAGGTGTCTACAAAAGGAATGCATACATGGGTGTGTATAACATACCTTGTAATTATGTGTTCCAAACTTGAGTAATTTATTGGTAACTAAAATTTAATCAAGATCATGTTACATTATATAATCATTGCATATAATCTAGAATTGAAATTACTTGAAATTTATTAAAATTAATAGAACAAGGTTTTGTAGTACACATCTGTGTCAATGTAAACTATGTTTTTCCCTGTATACCAATTAATGATGATCTCATTGAACCAAGATTAGTTAGGTATAATAGATAATGGTTTGGTAGAACTGATAATGGTTTGGTAAAATTGATGCTAGTTAGACATGACTGATGTTGATCTCTATGTAGATCTAAGTTAAATCAAGAATTAAAAATATTGAAAAATTAAATTTAAAACTACAAATTTAAAGATATTAAAGTATTCATTTGTCAATTTTTGAGCTGCCTCTTCATATTATTGGTATGTTGGTTGCTCAAGGTCCCACCAGGCATGCCATTTCTAATACTAGGTATTTTAATCAAGAGAGGATGTTATATCAAGTGTTAATTTCAAATGAAATCAAAATCAAAAGAACATACTAACAAGTGTGATATCTCTAAGACTAGGTCATAGGGCTTAGTAAACAAATAATAAGTGAAAAATCTCAACTAAAATTCAAATAACTTACACATTCCTTACCTTCTTTGAATTCACCAAACGATGTGTTTTTAATCTTTCTCGACTTATGCTGAAGAAGTCTTTGGCAAATGGAGTTGTGTGGCTTCTTCTGTCCTTAGCACCATTGTTTGGTGCATGCCTTATTGATGTAGCTTTATGGATTAGATTATTATTTTTGCATTATAACATAAAATCTTTCTCTAAATCTAGCATTAGAACTTTACTATGCTCAAACTCTCTAAATTGAGAGGTCTAGGCTTGTATTTATAGGTTTATAAACCAACCCCAACCCAAGACATAAGATGTAGCTAGATCTTAGAATGGGTTCAAACCTAAACTTAGTGAGTTACTTAAACATAGGAGAGTTAGAAGGTGTTAAATGGTCATGATTAGTAATGAATAGGCATGTTTGAGATATTCTTGGATATTTAAAATTTCAAACAAGGGTAATTATGAATTCATAAGATATTATTGATTTTTGAAATTCCTTTTTTGATAATTCATTAATTGTTAATGGATAATTAGATTAGGTATTTAATTAGGTTTAGAATTGTATTTAAGATTTTAACATATTTCAATATTTTAATTAATTATATGTGCACTTTCTCTATTTAATTGGTCTATAGGCCAAATTGAATGTTGTAATACCCTGGAATGATTGGAGATGAATTTGTTAGAGGTTTTTGTTGTTTATGGTAGGATAGCCCAATTAGGTATGTCTCAATGGGATTATGAGATTTATGAGTGTTACATAATAAAAATTTTAATGTTTATTGATTTTTAGGTTTAATTTACAAAGGTTGGTAGAAATCAGTCTAAAGTTTGGTATGAAGCCATCAGTGGCCAGTTTTAGGTGTCTACAAAAGGAATGCATACATGGGTGTGTACAACATACCTTGTATTTATGTGTTCCAAAATTGAGTAATTTATTCGTAACTAAAATTTAATCAAGATCATGTTACATTATATAATCATTACATATAATCTAGAATTGAAATTACTTGAAATTTATTAAAATTAATATAACAAGGTTTTGTAGTACACATGTGTGTCGATGTAAACTATGTTTTTCCCTGTATACCAATTAATGATGATCTCATTGAACCAAGCTTAGTTAGGTATAATAGATAATGGTGTGGTAGAACTGATAATCGTTTGGCAAAATTGATGCTAGTTAGACGTGACTGATGTTGATCTCTGTGTAGATCTAAGTTAAATCAAGAATTAAAAATATTGAAAAATTAAATTTAAAACTACAAATTTGACGATATTAAAGTATTCATTTGTAAATTTTTGAGTTGATTCTTCATATTATTGGTATGTTGGTTGCTTAAGGTCCCACCAGGCATGCTATTTATGATACTAGGTATTTGAATAAAGAGAGGATGTTAGATCAAGTGTTAATTTCAAATGAAATCAAAATGAAAATAACATACTAACAAGTGTGATATCTCTAAGACTAGGTCATAGGGGGAAGCTTAGTAAACAAATAATAAGTGAAAAATCTAAACTAAAATTCAAATAACTTACACATTCCTTACCTTCTTTGAATTCTCCAAATGATGTGTTTTTTTATCTTTCTCGGCTTATGCTCAAGAAGTCTTTGGCAAATGGAGTTGTGTGGCTTCTTCTGTCCTTAGCACCATTGTTTGGTGCATGCTTTATTGATGTAGCTTTATGGATTGGATTATGATTTTTGCATTATAACATAAAATATTTCTCTAAATCTAGCATTAGAACTTTACTATGCTCAAACTCTCTAAATTGAGAGGTCCAGGCTTGTATTTATAGGTTTATGAACTAACCCCAACCCAAGACTTAAGATGTAGCTAGATCTTAGAATGGGTTCAAACCTAACCTTAGTGAGTTACTTAAACATAAGAGAGTTAGAAGGTGTTAAATGGTCATGATTAGTAATGAATAGGCATGTTTGAGATATTCTAGGATATTTAAAATTTCAAAAAAGGGTAATTATGAATTCATAAGATATTATTGATTTTTGAAATTCCTTTTTTGATAATTCATTAATTGTTAACTGATAACTCAATTAGGTATTTAATTAGGTTTAGAATTTTATTTAATATTTTAACATATTTCAATATTTTATTTAATTATATGTGCAATTTCCCTATTTAATTGGTTTATAGGCCAAATTTCATGTTGTAATACCCTGGAATGATTGGAGATGAATTTGTGAGGGGTTTTTGTTGTTTATGGTAGGATAACTCAATTAGGTATGTATCAATGGGATTATTAGATTTAAGAGTGTTACATAAGAATTTTTTTAATTTTTAATGATTTTAAGGTTTAATTTACAAAGGTTGGTATAAATAAGTCTAAAGTTTGGTATGAAGCCATCGGTGGCTAGTTTTAGGTGTCTATAAAAGGAATGCATACATGGGTGTGTATAACATACTTTGTATTTATGTGTTACAAACTTGAGTAATTCATTGGTAACTAAAATTCAATCAATATCATGTTACATTATATAATCATTGCATATAATCTAGAATTGAAATTACTTGAAATTGATTAAAATTAATAGAACAAGGTTTTGTAGTACACATGTGTGTCGATGTAACTACCTTACCTTTTGGAATGTTGACTTGAAGTATCATTATATGGATATAAAAAATGAAATTATGAAAAATAAAGATAAATATTAAAATTGAATATATCTAAAAATATAGAGATAGAGATATTTCAAGGCATCTGCCCCTCACCTTAGGGCAAAAGTGAGTTGCCACTTGGTAGTTGAGAATAACTCGACTATGCAACCCAATGAAACTTATATTATGGTGAGTGTTAAATGAGCCATACACACTATTAAAATGGTAGGATATATGATAATATCATGTTAAACCTAAAAATTTGGCAATATTGAGTGATTTTATCACCTCAGACATACAAAAAGGTGAACCAACTACTAGAGTAAATTGGCTCAATATAGTTTAAGAAATATGAACTAATGAGTGGTGATAGTCCCTGAGAATGTTATAAAATCGAAAAATGATTTAGATTTTGAAATATTAGGTTCATATTGTATATCATATTCATATTATATATGTCTCATGTTGAAATTGTGTATAACAATGCTTCCAATCAAAGATTTTTTGTTTCCATAGTCCAGAAAATAAAAAAGGTTTTTTATAGAAGAAACCATGTCTATTTTTAAAAATTGATTCATTTTAGATCCACAATTATGATCCTTACTGAATAAATAAGTTTATTTCCTAAGGAAGGATCACATTTTTGGATCTGAAATGCATCAATTTTTAAAAATAGACATAGTTTCTTCCAAAAAAATCTTTTATTAATTTTACCAATGTATAAAATTCTACCACATTTGTGAATCCAAATCATACAACTATGTGATTTGGCCAATTTATAGAAATTATGTATTGAAAACATGCTTCCAAATCATGATTTCACTATATATGGAGAATTATGAAAACTAATATAATTACTAATGTGGAGAACATGTTTCCAAAACATGCCCCAACTATAATTTGGAGATGATGAATATATAATACATGTAGAGAACATGAATACAAAACATTTTCCCAATAAATTTGAAAATTGTGAATGTGTGAAAGCCATTCCAATATGACATGACCCCAAAAAATCTAAAAACTATGAATGTGTGAAATCCATGCCTATACGAAATGACCCTACTAAATATGAAAATTGATATAAGTATCATATATTGAATGATTGTGGAGAATATTATTCCAAAACATGCCCCCACTAAATCTAAAAATTGTGCTATGTGTGGATAAAAAGTATCTATGGCTTGACCCCACTAATATACCCCCCTTGAGGTGAGGTAAATATAGGAATTGGTAGTTATCTCACCTCAAAAAGATAAGACAATGGTATAATCTATGAATATAACCACGTAGCATATAGAAGGAACATGTCTCATTAGATATAACATTGAGGCACATATAACCAATGTGATTATATGAAATCCTAAGAAACATGATAAGGATCATGGAAACATCTAGATAGTAATAGTACAAGCTCAATAAGTAAATAATAATGCACACAATGTCACTCAAAATCAAGTCAGCATACAATGATCCAAGGAAACTACAAACAAGGGGCATTTTAAAAATGTTACACAATCAAAGGGACATGACTTAGTTAAATGTCCATAAAAGTAAGGATGGCATATTCAAATGTCCTTACAATAAATAATGATAAATGTAAATGTTGATGAAAGCATACATAGGCATAGGGGATGAAAGCAAAGGAACATATTCAAATTATTTACCAAGGAATACAATAACAAGGTGAGACACTCAATAAAGTATATAAATTAAATAATAAGTGATTCTCATAAATATGTCATAGTATCCAATGGATCAAATGTGTTAGTGAAAAAATTTAAAGTGTATTTCATAAAAATAATCATGTGTAAGGTATAATCATGGCTAAATGCATGTGAAAGTACACGTGTAATCTCAAACATGATAATTAAATGTGATCATTGAACCATATAGCCTATGTTTATGAAGATCAAATAAGTGGATAGCCCCAATGTTTGCATGGCATGAGTAGAGGAAAAGCCCAATATCTAAAATATTAATAGATCATGTATCTGTGTATACCTATATCACACTCTAATATAATTATGACACCCATTTTTATGTATAATTAACTCATATTTCATCCATAAACATAGAACTAACACATAGATGTCAAGGAGTGAATGGAACACATAGGTGGAAATTATTTTTCTATTTTTGAATGTTTTTGTGGTAATATTTATTATGTATTATATTTACACATGTGCATAATATTAATTGGGATTTTTAAATGATTCCTTCAAGTGTAATGTACATACCCTAATTTGGTCAAGTAACCAAAACAATTTTCCTTTTTTTCTCTTTCACATGAATTTATTAGTGATGAATATAGTCCTTGTTCATGTGGTCATTTTGAGTCTTTTGATCTTTCTTATATCTTATATTCCCTATTTGTTGCATCCCTAATAGTCATAGCTCACCTCCTTCCAATCATAAGGAACCCTAGCCTATCTTGGTTGGTCTTAGATCTATTTTATGGCCTCAAGACACTAGTGGCATTTTTAGTATATCATCACCATGCAGCACTAGTGTCCAGTTATGGGTCTAGTGTTTGATGGGCATTTTCTCTCATGTTTGAGTCTTAACCCTTTCTTGAGCCTTGTCTTATGTTTTTTATCCCTCTTTTATGTTTTTTATCCCTCTTTTACAACTTATCATCTAGTGAACAAGGTATTATATTCAAATCAAAATTGATTATATATAAATAACCTCACAAGGTATTTTACATCTAGTACTCACTATTTTAGAACATAATTACATAAAATCAATCAATAGGACATCTCAATACTCTACATACTACTCAGTTATCACATATAGACATTTCATGTTTGATCAAATAATGTCCTAATTGAAATTCATTCTAGCATACTATGCAATTTCATTATGCACATTCCCTAAGGGAGAACTACATGTTATTTGATACCTCTAACATTGGGGATAATGTAAGTATTGGTCAAGATAATAGTATTTTTACTCCTCATGATCATAACATACCATAACCCAATTTTAATCTTCCTTTTGGCATTTGATTTGATTATTATTTCATGGGTGCAAGTAATCATTAGGTTTTCGAAGAGATTCATTAAAAATAGTGACATAAGCAAGCCCTCAAATGACACAAAACCACCTACAGGACCTCCATAACCTCATGTAGTTCCCATAAAAGTTTAGATAGTTCCTATAGAATGGATACTAGGAACATAATTGGACACTAGCACCACATGGAACTACTATTCTTATATTAACACTATTCTATAAGAATAAATTTTAGACACAATTATAGAACAAAAGGTGTCCACCTATTTATCTAGCATACTTTAATTACCTGATCTACATAAAGACCTATTATTTTATAGATAAGTACTCTTTCTCTTCTCACTTGTTATTTTGGGAAAGCTTAATGGAACTAGTTATTTACAATTTTCATTCGAGTTTATTGTCATAATCAGACTTTTAAAAACATAGGATATATATAATATAATTCCTAAGAGTTAAAACAATTGGTGACCCTGACTTATAATATAGTTTAAAACCCTATTTTTCCTAGGGTTTACCTTCTTCTAGTTTTTGTGCATTAAAGTAGGGTTATAAATTTCAGTTTTACCTAATTTTTTGTTATAACCTAGCTCATTCAAATAAATAATATATTAGGGCTTCATTAATTCAATGTAAATTAAGTTTTTGTAAAACAACCCTAATTCAAACCCTAGATCCACATACTAGGTCCTTATGTACCCAAATACTAGAAATTAGGGTTTCACTTATAATCCTAGTTTTTATTACACACTTGGTTAAAATTTTGTCAATTTCACATATACTTATGTTATACTACATTCTACCTCTTATGTTTTTATTATTAATTATTTACATTATCTTATTTTTCAAGTTTAAAATGTCATCTAAGAAGTCTTCTACCCCTCACCCAATGGATCAATTTTTGAATTTTTCTCATAATTTTCAACATTGTGCATTAGAACATGATAATGACTTCATTTATAATGATGATGATAAATATTGTTATAATGATGTATATGAGGATTATTATGGGCATGACCATGAAAATTTAGATGAGGATATATTTGATGCATCTTCTTCTCTTTTCTCTCCCTCTTCTCTTACACCTAAAAATCAAACTAAAATTATAATGACAAAAGAGCCTCTTATTGGTAGTGTTTTTCTCCAATGTGATCCTAGATTTTTAATTACTTTTGCTACCTCATTATTTAAATGAAATCAAGTTAAGCGTAATACATGAAATATACTTTTTCATGGTTCAGGTAAAGTAGATAATAATAATGAACCTTATTTACCCTTCTCAATCAAATTCAAAAAAACATGTATATACATCTTTTACAAATGCACAAACTAACGTATACTAAATTATTTTATCACATTATTTTAAATTCTAATCTCAATGCAATGATTATTTATAACATATTGATAATGCAAATGTCTTTAACTCTTTTCCTACATGTCATAATATGCAAAAATAAAACATGGTTTCTAATTATTCTACCCTTGAATCTAATATTGAGTGTGATAATCATTCATGCATTCCAAACCTAGATAGTGAAAAAATGCATTGAATTACACCCACATAGGATCACACATTGAATTGTATTAAAATCTTAAAATATTCTCCTACTCTCTCACTTAGTGAGCATGTGTATGTTACTTATTCTACTCTTCCATAAGTAAATTAGACTCTAATTTTTATGAATATTGGAATAATATTGATTATTTTGATTAATATGAAGATAATATGAAGTCTAAACCTTATATTTATCCTCCTACTTCACCTATATCTCTTATTCAAAAAAATACTAGGTCACATGTACACACACACACACACACACACACACACACACACACACACACACACACACACACACACACACACACACACACACACACACACACACACACACACACACACACACACACACACACACACACACACACACACACACACACACACACACACACACAAACACACACACACACACACACACACACACACACACACACACACACACACACACACACACACACACACACACACACACAAACACACACACACACACACACACACACACACACACACACACACACACACACACACACACACACACACACACACACACACACACACACACACACACACACACAGTGTTATGTTCATAATATACATTTAATTGAGAATAAAGTACATTATAATAAATTATCATGTGATAATTATTTAAAAATTAATAAAATAAGAGATACCATCAATTTTGGGATTAGTTTTCACATTGTGTGAATTTGGGTATTTAATGAAAGGTAAATAGTAACTGGTTGAGTAGTTACCATAAAGTAAATAATACTTATAGCTATGTAAGTTATTAAATAATATATTATTGTTATGTAACAATAATATATGTGTTATATTATTTTTCATTGTATATATTTTTGGTAACAACAATATAATACCTATGAGCTATTATAGAAGATTGTGAGATTATTTGGTAGATATTACAGGTAGAGGGTTTCCATGATTATAGGATGGTATTCATTTATATTTGTATTAAGTCCATATTTATTAATTATTAATATATAGAAGAATATTATTGTTTGTGAAATTGAAATTCTTTGTGCATGGATTGAATCTATATTGGTTCCTCCAATACTCAACAATGGTATCAGAGCATGGTTTCCTTATGAGATAAATTTTCCATTAGCCATGATATTCCTCTACAAGTATGTTTGACCTATGTGAATTAAGTCAAAAATACATGTTAGAGTTTTCTATGTGAAAATATTTAACTTCACCCATCTCCACCCATCTTGGTCATTCAAACTATCATGGACGTGCATTATCAATATATCCATTACTCAACAATAGTATGCATTTCTTCACAGCTTGTATAGTTTCTAGTCAATCATATATGGATCATATTATATTAGTCATACTTGAAATATCCATGCCCTATTATATAAATTACATTATTTATTGATGCCTTGCATTCATTCTACACAACATTCAATGATGTTTAGTCCAACGTGTAAAGAATTAATTATAGACTAATTTTTTGAAGACTCCTTGGCTTCAAGATCACCAAACCAGTGGACATGAATATGTCTTCACTATACTTTCCATACACAAATATATGCATTTGGATCAGATTTGTTGTGCTAAATTCCAATGTACTCATCAAAGCATTGACCTACCTCTATATTAGACACTCGTTTGGATTTATTACTTAGTTTTGTATGAAGATATTCTCTTGACTCATTCACTTAATTGTGTGTCCTTTTTTTTTCATGCATGAAATGACTCTTCTAATCAAATAACTAATTGATTCCAAAGTTATTTCACTATTCCCATATTGCTGGTGCATGTATTTTTTGTGCATCCTTGTTTCATACTTCACTTTGTTTTGCCTAATCTAAATGACTGTTAAACAAGTTATATTTTCTTATTCCATGTGGAAATATCCACATAGATTATACACATATAAGTCAAGGCCATCCATGCATCCTCATTATTAGTTTCATGAGTTTATTAATTTCAAATATTGAGTCAATATTTCTATAAGTGTCATTTCGTTTATTGTTTTGTTATTATTCTAGATTGAGTCTTAAATATTATGGTCTTATATAGTCAAGTTTCATGTTTGATGTTTCTAAAAGGTATGAGTGTGGTTAATACCATTTCTAACATTTCTTTAAGTTTTTTTAGTTTAGATCTAATTTTGAGTCATCAATATTAAAATTCAAAAATTCTTATATAGGTTATGACTTTACTTATAAAATAATCTATATTGTCAATATCGATATTAGATTCAAGTTATCAAGTGTCATTTTGATTCATTTGTCAAAAAAATGAATCAAGAGTCATTTTTCTATAATTAAGTCATCAAAAAGAGATATATTTTACCATGTAAAAACAATGGGGGGAATTTTTGGATTAGTATTCATATTATGTGAATTTAGGTATTCATAGAGAGGTAAATAGTTACTAGTTGACTATTTCCCATAAAGTAAATAGTACTTACAATTATGTAAGTTAGTAAATAATATATTATTGTTATGTAAAAATAATATATTTGTTATTTCATTGTTCATTTTATATATTTCTGGTAACAATAATATAATACCTATGATCTATTATAGGATATTATGAGATTATTTGGGAGATATTATGGGTAGCAGTTTTCCATGATTATAGGATGGTATTCCTATATATTTGTATTATGTCTATATTGATTAATTAAGAATATGGATCAAAATATTATTGTTTATGAAATTCAAATTCTATGTGCATGAATTAAATCTATATTGGCTCCTCCAATTCTCAACAAATGAATCTCCCTCAACCCCCCTTACTAAAATAGAAAATGTTTCTCAAACTAACATAAATGATGGTGATATCTCATTTCCCACTAACTAGGTCCTAACTATCACACCTCCAAAGGTTACATAGAGGAAACCAACTATCCCTATAAAATTTTTGAATGTAATATAGTAGTGGCTAAGATAAATAAAAAATTCAAAATTTAAATGAACCACTTTATGATGATAATATACCTTCACAAGAGGTAATATCTTTGATGGATGTTATGGATGATTTAAAAAAACAATTACACCATATCACATTTGAAAGTAAAGCATACCACTCATGGGTGGATTCTAATGCCATCCATAATAATCCCATCCCTTTCATGATTTAAAATGTAACATTATAATAAAAACTACATACATCATATTCAATAAAGTTTGATGGACATGGAGATCCATAATTGCATCTCAAATCTTATAGGAAATCTATGGCACATGTTAGTAATAGTTTGACTCTTTTATATTTCTTTCCTATGACTCTATAGTGTTGGGTAATAGAGTGGTTTCATCATTCACTCCCTAGTGGTTCCTTATATACATATGATGAGTTAGAAGAGGTATTTATGATGCATTAAATTCATAACAAGGGACCTTAGGTTACATATGAGAGGTTGCCTTCATCACACTAGGGTTGATTAGAAACAACCAATGAATACATTCTAGGATTCAAAACATTTATACATTAGTTGATCTACCAACTAACAAATTTAGAGGTAAAATAACTTTTTCTATAGGTCTCATTCTCCCTATTCTTGATAAATTTTTATTTGAGACATCATAGTTATTTAGACATCTATGTTACATAGATTTGAGATTAAAAAAATATTGGGACTAGTGGTTACACATTCATAGGTGAATTTGGATGTAGGCTTCTTAGAGTCCTAGTCATAAAATATGATCCAAAACCCTACTCCACTTCTGATTAAGAAACTAGTGGAATAGAAACAACCAATAAAGATACTTAACAAGGGAAATATCCACTTCATAAAGCACCTCCTATAGTGAGTAGAGCACATGACACATATAGAGGGGTTATAAATTTTTTAGATAGGGATAGGCCCCCTGACATATTTCTTAAAATATTAGATAAGGATATGATCACACTTCCTCTTACTAATCATCATCTATCACACTATTTGTATAGGGTAAAAAATAATCCATATTGTAGTTTTCAAAAGATATGTCAACATTTAGATGATCATTTTTATGCACTCTGAGCCTACATTGGCTAGTATGTCAATCAAGGTATTATATCATTCACACAAAGGGAACTGAGATCTTAGTATCCACATTCTTTTATATTACACTCCTCTATGATAAAATTATCTGAGGATATTCCTTTCGAGGATCCATTGGTTACTCATCATATGAGCCATATGGTTTTTAGGACACTTATTTATGAGAAATATTATGCACCACATATTTAGTAGAGATGGCATCTAGTCCATAGAGATTAGATCACAACATAAGTTCAAACAGGAATCAAGATATTTGGAAAAAACTAAATATATTAGAGTAGAACATTAGTTTGAAAACTAATCAAGATATTTAAAAATAGATACAAAGATTAGAGCAAAACATTAATTCAAACACTAATCAAGATAATTGGAAACAAATATAGATATCAAAGCACAACTAAAGTTTAAAAACCTATCTAGATATTTAGAAATAATTATAAGGATAAAAATATAAACTTAGTGTAAATAGTGATCAAGATATTTTCAATGGATCATAGAGCTCAAAGTAACATTTCAACACACCAGCTAATAAATATCTTCGCTATAAAGTTTACATACCTTGTCACTAGAAGTGTATCACACATAGCTTCAATTTTAGAGTCTACTTATACACTAACACAACATTAAAATTATGGTCATTAATTCTTTGTGCCATCTAATTTCAAATAGTACATACCTAAGTCATGTGATCTACATGTAGATATCTTATAAAACACCTATCAAACCTATACCAATAAATAACATTCCTAATCCACTACATATATAAACTAAACATTTTTAAATAGATAGAAATTCATTACCTCTATTTATAAAAATACCATATACCAATATCACCATTTATAATAATAAAAAATAATTAAAAACATATAAACATACACAATATAACCATATCTAGATATCAATATACATAGTGCCAATATAATAATGAACATCCATATATATAACTCAAAATATCATTTTAATACAAGAATAACACATCACTCAATAATGTAAACATGGACACTAAGATCAACCCCCTCACTCTCACTCTCTAAAAAATCCATGTTATAACTAGAGGTTCCACTCTCCTTCAATGACCTAGATCAATGACTATGTCTAGTCTCTCTCATGATAACACCCATCTTGACCATACACTCTACATGCTCTCATTCTAGATGTATATAGTCATCCACTATTTGACTATTTGGTCCACCTAGAGAATTACATACAAGTATGGTCTATCTATATAACTCCATTCCTGCCCATATCTATATATAGTCACTCATTTATATTCTACAATATTATTTTTAGCTTGATTGAAAAAATCCGAGTGAACATTGGCAACATCAATGTCCCTCTTTACTAATCCATCTTCCACAACATCATTAGGGATATGACATGTCAATAGGTTGAACACAAAATCAATGGTAGTCTCCTAGTACATGTCATCACATTAACCTACACAAGCCCATGCAATACATCAACTTCCTAATCAAGTAAATTAATAACCAAATAAATAGAATGTACAAACATACTATAATAACTTACCATTGATGGCCTTAATAGGATACACATATATTACATCCTCTAAAATAATACCACCTCTCAAAACTAGAATTTCCCATATATGATCTCTCTAATAGGTTATATATGCATCAGTGACTCTTACATAATCTACACCAGGTATGTTAATCACAAGACTATGATCTATTAATGGAATTGGGGATAACTTAGTAGCTAATAGCCTCAGACTACTACCTAGCCTTGTAAGATCTCAATAACTCCTCCACCCCAACACTAGTGTTGGGGGGACAAATATAACCACACTGAACAATTATGTAACCCACTTATATTATAACTTCTTATACACATTAATCTAATGGTCATGTATCCAACATCTCACTCGAATACATATAAAATGAGTACCATACTCAAGCCATATCTCATAGCCCCTATAGGGCCTATAGGTAATGTTTTCATTGTCTCTAGATGTCAAACTATCTATCACATGTTAATAGTACATCGTGTTCCTCTTGGTCACACAAGCCATCTAATTCCACCTCTTTGTAAATATATGTAGGTGAGCCCAATCATCTCATAAAGGTATCACTTGCCCACTCACTATTATGTGCTCATACTCCCAATTTTTTAATAGTGTATATGATTCAATATCTCTACCACACATTTCCTATGTGAAATAGCATAAGTACCTTTATAGGTGAGTTAGCATCAACTAACCCCATAAATATATGACACCGTGTTCCTCTATATCTTTCACTATCTCATGCATCCTATGTGAGATTGATACCTTGATCCCATATATAGCCAAAAATGAATATAATAAAATAGATAAGAACTTATACAATCATATAACATCGGTAGTAATAATTAGTGTCAATAGTATCTTACTATAGTTCCTTGTGCAATGATTCCCTACAAAAATAGTAGAGAAATACCTAGAATCCTAATATATAGCATGAGTACTTATTTCCTCCTATAGTATGGATCTTTTACAATAAATAGGTAGCCATAAAATACTTTACACATCTTTTAGTGTAATGGTCATCTCCCCAGTTAATAACCAGAAAGTGCAAGTATCTACATCCCATCTAGCACATAATGTAGTCATCATGTGTTTATCCTATGGCATTATCTCTAGGAATTTCACATGTATCAAACCCACTCTCTCAATCATGACTATCTCAACATCTAATAAGGGTAGACCCTATAGTGTCTCCATCATATGTCTAGTCTAAAACTCTCTCATATGTGTATGAACCTACAAAAGTACAACCAAATCCATCATTAGAAACACAAAATATAAAACTAATTATTAAAACATAGCATCAAAAACTAGTCAACAACAATAAGTAATACAAATCATTCCTAAAATAAACTAGCATTACATACATGACAATAGTTTTGGATAGTAGTGCCATATCCTATACACTAGTTCTAGGTCATGGATAGTGGCACCTATATCAAGATAACAATGTCACTTTTTAAAAATAGTCCCTAAACAATTAGATTTTCAATAAAAATAGTAAAAAATG
This sequence comes from Torreya grandis, assembly GCA_037957365.1. Taxonomy (NCBI): domain Eukaryota; kingdom Viridiplantae; phylum Streptophyta; class Pinopsida; order Cupressales; family Taxaceae; genus Torreya; species Torreya grandis. The sequence continues at coordinate 70,044 of JARHVA010004862.1, forward strand.
CATTACAACTTATAACAAAAGGAAATAGTATGGGATCCTTACTAGGGTAACTGCCTTTCTAACATGGATCTATGCCTCCACCTTCTCATATTGGGTTGAAGTGGCTCCTCATCTCCTTAGCATATTATTTAGCTTCGACAAACAATTGTTCTCAACTTGAATGCTTAAAATGAATTAACAAAAAAATCACATAACCCATTTAAGTCACATTTATCAAATTCCACCTTATTAAGGTTGAACTTGTGTGTTAATTTCACCATCTAATACTAATTTCTTAGTAGTGTCATATCCTGAGAACTGTAATTATAATTTATGAACTATCTCTTGCATATGGAACTTAACATCAATGTGCCTTGTGATATATTGGTTAAACCAATATTCTATTCACTTTTAACTCTATAAAATTATGAAATTAATATTAACATAATAAACTTAATATAGATAAACCATTTATCCAATTACCAATTTTAACAATCAACTCCATCATAATAAACAAACTTTTAAAACCTAAAATAATATCACACTCATTAATTAACACTAATACAATTGTTCATTACCATTTTTTGTTAGACAACATCACCACAGTCTCAAATCTCTCACCAAAAGTGGGGAAAATACACATAAATGTATTTAGACATACAGAGGTTCATACACATATATACATAAATTTAGATGCATAGGTTCACATAGATATATATTCTATTCATATATATATTTAGATACATGGGTATACATACATATATATATATATATATATATATATATATATATATATATATATATATATAGATTCACAAGTTCACATAGATACACATGTCTACTTAGATATCGTTATTCAAACACAAGGTCTACACAATTATACAAATTTAGACACACAGGTCTATACAGATATACAAATATTTAGATGCATAGGTTCACAAAAATATATAGTCTACTTAGATATAGAATTAGACATAGGTCTACACAGATATATAAATATTCAAATGTATAGGTTCACACACACACACACACAGATATATATATATATATATATATATATATATATATATATATAGACACATATGTCTATGTAGATATACAAATATTTATATGCATATGTTTATTTAGATACATAAATATAGACACATAGGTATACATAGATATATAATTTTGACTTAGATATACAGGCTCACTCAGATATACATATGTTTAGATACATAACTACATTAATCAAACATCAAGATTAGGGGGAATGATGTAGAGCATGCATCCTTGATCTATATTTTTAGAGTATCAATTTACACCCAATATTTTCACCAAGATGTCACCAAGTTTTCAATAGTTAGGGTCATAGGGTCATCTACAATGGTTGATCCATAACATTCCACCATACCTAGTTTACATACCTAGATTCAGTTCAAATACCATAGTTGGGGAAATGAGCCATGTTTTTATACATATTCAGTTTACATACCTAAATTCATTTTAGATATTATATTGAGGTAAATCAATACTTATTTATCCATGCATTTAGTTTACATATTCATATTAATTTTAGATACCAGAGTGGGGGAAAGTGAGCCTTATTTCTCCATAAAATAATTTTACATACCCATGTTTGTTTTAGATATTAGAGTGAGGGTAAGCAAGCCTTATTTATCCATGAATTTATTTTACATACTCATAATTAATTTAGATATTAGGGTGGGGGGAAAAAAAGGGTTTTACTCCTCATAATTTAGTACACCTTTCATATTTAGTATAGAGGACATACACACTATGGAGTTTCTCTTCACATATTTCACTCTAGCTCATGTTCACTTCGTAGGCCAAAAAATGGGCCACATCCATAACACATCCGTAAAGGTAAGTATAGGTATGCATTACTAATTTTATTTTTCTCTAGTAATTTCATTTCATTACATTACTAGAATAAAATGGGTGAATATGTAAACACCCTAATTTTGTCAAACAACCACAAGTACTATGTCTTTTATTGCTTTTTCACATGAAGGTGTTAATTATGAATATATGATTTGTTCATGTGGTCATATTTAGTCTTTTAATATTTACTATGTCTTATTTTACCTAATTATTGAACCCCCAATGGTCTTAAGTCACATCCTGCCAGTCACAGGGGCCCCTAGCCTATCCTTCCTAGTCTTAGCTCATTTTTATGGTCTCAAGACACTGACACCATTTTCAGGACAATACCACCATGTGGTGCTATTTTCTAATTATGGTTCTAGTGTTTTCTTGGCATTTTGTCCAATGTTTGAGTCCTAAGCCTTTATTGCTACTTCTCTTATGTTTTTTATCCCTCTTTTACATCTTATTAGCTAGCAAACAAGGTCTTATATTTAATTCAAATTTATTTATGTATATAGAGACTCACAAGGAATTTTACATCTATCACTTACTACTTTGGAACATAATTACATAAAATCATTCAATAATACATCTCAATACTCTACATACTACTCAGCTATCACACCTAGACATTGCAATATTGATCAAGTAAGGGCCCAATTAAAATTTATTATAGCATAACATGCAAGCTGATAATGAAAGTTATCTAAGTGATAAATACATGTTATTTGAGACTCCTAGAATTGGTATTAATTTATGTAGCAATTAGGATGACATGGGTTCTTCTCCATATGATTTTAACATCCCACAACCTAGTTTTTCACTTCTTTTTGGCATTTAATCTAGTTGTTGTTTCATGTGTGTAGGTACTCAATAGGGTTTTGTAATAAAATTTACTAAAATAGTGAAAATAGGTGAGCCCCCATATGATACATAAGCACTTATATTACCTTTAAAATCTCCCATAGCTTCCCTAAAATTTCCAAATACTTCCTATAGGAGGGACACTAGTGCGCCATAATTAGACACTAGCACCACATGGCACTATTGTCCTGATATTGATGTTGTTTCTTAAGACCATATTTCAAAAATAGTTATAGAATGGAAGGTGTCTGCATATTTCTCCATCGTATTTTAGTTCCTTGGTCTATATAAAGACCTATTAATTTCCAAATAAATATTATTTCTCTTCTCACTTACTATTTTGGGAAAGGTTAATTGAATCATTTATTTCCAGTTTTCATTCTAGTTTATTTTCATACTTAACCTTTTAAAAACATGATATTTATATCATCTAAGTCCTAAAAGGTTAAAACATGTAGCAAGGTGGTGTACACCTTTTCCTAGCTTTTTTGTAAATGTATTTTCCCAACCAATTTGGTTTGAACCTTCGCTTTGTCTTTTTTGTATTGGTATTATTTTTATTTTATTTTAGTTCCATGTCACCCATATAAAATTCACATTCCCAAACCTTTTTTTATATGCTCATTTTACATGATCCTAATAAAAAAATAAAAAATCTTGGTATCTTATGTGCATTTCAAATTTAATTACTCTAACTAAAGAAATCTCTTTTCATAGTGTTCACTATATTTGATGATGTTTTTAAGAGAAACATGAAAATAAGGTATCTAAAGCTTAATAATTAAGATGAACTATGTACCATAGACCAAAGGTTAAGGTGTGTCTTGAGTAGGTTTGCTTACACTATTTCAATATGCCCATAGATCATATAACATCTATGGGTGCCAATCATTGATGTATCATTAAACTATTTTTCCAAGTATTTTGACAATTATTTTATTAGTTACCTCTACCTTGCCATTGCCTTGGGGTAAGAAGGTGTATAAAATGTATGATTAATCTTGTATTTACTAAGAAATTATTTTACATTCTTATTTTTAAATGATGTTCCATTATAAAAAATAATAGATGAAGGTATGCCAAAACATGAAATAATATTGGTCATCAGAAACTTGCATATGTCATCCCCTATGGTAAACTCAAGTGGAAAATATTTCACCCATTTTGTAAAATATTTTTTAGTGGTAATGATAAATTTGTGTCTAGCAATAGATATCATATTCATATTTCTTATTAAGTCAAATCCCCATAAGAAAAAAAGACATGGTGAAAAAAATGGTTGTAACCCATGCAATGATGCATAATTTAAATTCCTATATTTTTTGCATTATAAACATAATTTTTCATGTTTGATACTTTTTTTCCATTGTAGGTCAGTAATAACCTCATCATAATAGTTATTGAGACATGGTACATTTGGTGAAATGAACACCACACTCTTCATTCATTTCTAAGAGTGTAGCGTGGCCTTCATATTTTTTAAGCATAAAATACATTATCTATGAAAACCTAATTTGAACAAATAATTCCCAATAAAAACATAATGAAATGCTTCACATTATAATTTTTGTTTATAATTTCATGAAAAATAGTATATTAAATAGGATTGATAAAGAAAATTATAAATATTCATGTACTTTTCTATGTTTATAGTACTGTGAGCAACAAAAAGAATGGCCAACACATTCATTTCATTTGAAGAAATTGAAGTATGTTGTAGTTGTTATATTGTAAATTTTTTATGATCACCATAAGAAGTCATCAAGGATGTCTTTATTACCATTGAAATTACATGGTAATTATATTTATGTGGAATATTATCAATAGAACATGTTTCAAATGTGTCTATGAGTTTATTTGACATTTATTTACATGTCAAGATATTCTCTTCTTCAATTTGGTAATGATTAGTAACTTGATTAACAACAAACTAGGAATCACAAAAAAATTTAATGTGTCTTATATAAATCTTATGTGATATGGATAATTTGATGATTAAGGCTACATACATGGTTATAGTTCACCATAAATCCTACCTTGGTGGTATATAGGGTTAAGAATATAGAAATGACAATGCACAAGGGTGATAATCCGATCTAGAACATGTCAATTATATGTTAAACTCAAATATAAACATACATTGAATTTATTATCATGAATATAGGTTAAATATATGAATTAGAACTAACCTATACATGAAAATTACAAAATGTAATATACTTAGTTGGTTTTAATGCTAACATGATATTGGATCTAGAATAGGTAAAAAATAGGCTAGAAGTAGATTACATAACAATCATCAAATTATGGATTTGATGAGTTTGACACTCTAGAAAATAATGATATCATAGGAAGTTTATGTTGATGCTACTATCTAGGTTTCACATTAGTGTCATGTATATAATTCCTTAAGGAAAAAGATACGACCACCTTGATGATTTTGGGTTTGAATTTGTCTTTGCTTTGGAATATTCATATCTGGGTCATAAAATGTAACTCATTATTAATTTTTAAAACTCTAGTTTTTAATATTCATTATGACATTGGGGTAAAATGTGTTAGTGGTCATATGGTGTTGAGATGACCCCAAAGACTCCTATATCAATGAATGTTTCCTACATAGCCAATACTTTGAAGAGGGTCTCAAACTGATGTAACTCTCCTCTATGTGTTATTTTGCATGTGAATCATGAAATATGTGATAATAATTATAAATTAGTGAATTATCTTGTAACTTGGCTAATCAATCTCTTTGGTTTCTCTTTTAGTACTTTAGACTTATATATGTGTTTTTCTTATGACTGGTATGGAAATAGGGAAACTTTGTTTAATTAAATACTTGATAGAGTGATTTTGTTAAGTTGTCTTGGTCTCTTTAGTATTTTTCTTAGGTGTGGAATGAATTAGGGTTGATATTTTATTAATATCAATCCCTTTTAATAAGTAACATTAAATAAATTAGGATGACCATTAAGATATGTTTCAATTGTAAAATAGATTACATTAGGGTATTGGAAATTCGCATTGGGTTAGGACACTAATGAGTAGTGCCATGTGGCTCTAGTGTCCTAAAAATGGCCCTAGTTTCCTATTTTCAAGATTATTCCTAGTTTCTAGGAGCACCTACATTTTTTTGGGTCCTTTTCCTATGTGCATAAAATCTAGAACTTTATATATGCCTAAATATTTGATTTAGTGTGAAAACCCTAATCATCCTTAAAAGTAAGGCATGAGAAAAAAATATCTATTTGATAGTAGGATAGGTTTGACATCCTAAACACCCTACTATAAAGAGACTTCCCTACATACCAATACTCTGAGGATGGATCAAGCCTAATTTAGTTCTCCCACCTAGGGCTTGGTACAAGTGCAAGTTAATGATAGAATGATAGTGGTCTTCAATTCCTTGAGTGTGCTTAAGATTAAAAATATTTAAAATATAGGCTTAAGGAATATGTAAATGGTATTATTCAAAATTAAGGCAAAATAGGGATTAATTACCTTTATTTTGCTCAAATTATTTCTTATTTGAACAACATTTTTGCATTTATTTTCCATCTAGTGGAGAGGTATAATATCCTTATAATTATAGTGATTTGTAGTTTATGTGGATAATAAAATGTGCTTAGGATGACATTAGGAGGGTCATACATTTGAACATATATCCACTTAGAAGATTTAGGGAAAGGAAAACTATCACCAATTTGGGGACACTAGCACCATGTGGCTCTAGTATCCTTAATTTGGCACTAATATGTAGCTGGTAGGTTGTTAGGAATGATGGGTTAGGATATGAGAATGTAGTTTTGGGACTGTGTCTAAGCTAATTGAATATGTATGTTGTCTTCACCATGGATGGAAAAGTTTGATAAATCTCTAGTATAGGTCTAGGGATAACCTAGGAATAGGTTGTGTCAAACAAAAATCTTAGCATTGAAATACCACTTTTAGGTGATTACATCCCCCGCCCCACCTTTATGATAGAAATGTAGCAAAGTGAAATGACTAGTATAAAGGAAATATAGGTGAACTTAGAGTTACCTAGGAAGCGGATCATGCCTATCTGATTTTGAGTATGTGAACATGGGTATGTCTATGTAAACATGATCCAAAGCAATGACCTATAATGAAATGTGCAAAAATTAGTCCTTACTTAAGATATTATCAAAATTGAAAGAATATGCTAAATAAATATAATTAAATAGATAGGAAAGAGGAAAGGAGTGAATAGACCTCATTGGGTTCATGAACTAATGCATGAATATAGTGATAACCTATGTGTGTGAATGTACATAGTGATCAAATCATTGAATATCTTGGACTAAGATGATAGATTCCTCAATCCCCATATGTGGGTGGCTTAAGAACTCAATATAATTTTAACTCCATCAGTTCCCACCCATAATCAATGGACCATGACCTGTGAATGTCCTAGATAAGATTTTAAGTGTGTTTAACCCTCTCATGTGGGTGGCTGAAGAACTCAAGTAGGCTATGACTCCATCATTTTCCACCTATATAAATTATATGCATCTAATACTAAACTATACAAAGCGTATAAATTATTTAACTAGGTATATCTAACTCTGTATGTTAGCTCCACATCCACTTAGGTACATTAGGCAATTCTAGGTCACTCAAGAATACCAACCACTACAGATGGAGTAATGCATGAAACTAGTGACAACCTAGAATATGATAGGAAGTGTATATAACTTAGAGAATGGCATTGAATTTTTCATTCCATTTGATCAGCCTGTGTGTAACATAGCATATGGAAACTATGTGTCATGTACATTCCCCCAATCTAATATCTATGTTTACCAATTTTGAAGTGAGTGTGTAATAAATGTATTGTGTACCTAAACTAAATGTGGGAGTCACCATGCCATGCATGATTCACCCAATCTAAGAAACTACTATGAATATGAGTTGAAATATGTGTATCTAAGAAAAATATAAACATAACTATCAATCCTATGATTGTATATATGCAAATATGTACTATACATTATGTATTATTCTAGATAATATGTATTGCCCTAAAGTTAAGGCTAATGGATAATAATTTCATGTAGTGGATAGTAGTAGCTTGTGGTGCTAGTATCCCAATCTAGGTACTAATGTCTATCAGATCTGAAATAAGGGTGTTTGATCTACTTTCTAAGAGCCTATTTTTCCTTGTGTTTGATTTTTGGTTGATTTCCTAAAATTGAGCTTGTGTGGTGAAAATAATCTATTAATAGCAATGTAAGATCCTAATCTCTTTGACAAACCCTTGTGAATGCCCCCTCTTTTGAGGGTAGTTTTGTAACTTGTGAAATAACTATCCTCATACTAAATAGCTCTGTAAAATGTGATAGTTGGAGATTATATTATAATAACATGATATTTCAATAAAATGTGTAAACATAAAATCCAAATGTAAAACAATCTTAGTGTAAGTGTGTAGTGTAATATTTATGTTTCAATCTATCATTGCACATGGGTTTCAAGATATATTTAATAAATGTGTATAGTAATAAATATGAGTAGATAGCTAGGGGGATGGGGCATGATGTCCATCATGACACACAAGTTGGAAGGATAGATGCATGAGGTCTCTCATGGCATAAAAAATTTGTGTCTATAACAAGAAAAGACAAGTGTCATGGTAAATATGTATAAAATAAAACATATATATATATATATATATATATATATATATATATACATAAATACATATATATATAAATATACATACATACATACATACATATATATATATATATATATATGTATACATATATATACATACATATATATATATATATATATATACATATACATATACATGTATATGTATATGTATATGTATATGTGTATATATGTGTGTGTGTGTGTATACACACACACACACATATACATAGACATAGACATATACATATATGTATATGTATATATATATATGTGTGTGTTTGTCTCTCTCTGTGTGTGTGTGTGTGTGTGTGTGTGTGTGTGTGTGTGTGTGTGTGTGTGTGTGTGTGTGTGTGTGTGTGTGTGTGTGTATGTATATATGTATGTATGTATATATATATGTATGTATGTGTGTATGTGTATATATATATATATATATATATCTCTGTATGTGTGTATATATATATGTATGTATGTATATATATGTGTGTGTGTGTATGTATATGTGTGTGTGTATATATATATATATATATATATATATATATATATATATATATATATATATATATATATATATATATATATATATATATATATATATATATATATATATATATATATATATATATATATATATATAACACATGAGGCATGTAAAATTAGGCCAAAGGGCCAAAATATAAGTGACATGGGCACATGTCACTAAATATGAGAATAGAAGACATATAAGGACATATTCAAATGTGTGCATATATAGTTAGAAAAACACACATAAGGGACATGGGCACATGTCCAAGGTATACATAGATCCAAAGAGAAATGACATATTCAAATTCACTCAAATAAAATAATTATAGAAAACATAATTAAATATAAACTATGAAAGCTATAAATGAAAACATGTGTAACTATGTAGTACAAATATGTCTAAATGTTAAGATGTGCATGTATTAAGTCTAACTAGTGATAGTTTATAAAATTTGAGTAATGAGTAGTGATGATCAATATCATGATATATCAATGCATAAATTACAATGTATATAATGTAAGGATACAACTTAGTAATAACAACTATGTATGAGATACCCCTGAGTGGGTTGATGTATCAAATGAATAAACCTTGATCAGTGTAAATGCCCACAATGGGTAGATGATAACAATTCTAGATCAGTGTAGTGGACCATAGTATTGTATGTGATCTATAATCACTAAATTCTAACAAGTAAATCATATATATATGTTAAAACTAACTATACTAAGATAGCTAGCATATGTAATATCTGGTAAGTAGAAGAAATGTAAACATATCAATGCATATAATCTATAAATATTATGTTTTCTGAGTAATATTTGAATTTTTTTGAGTTTTGACATGTTATAATATTATTGTATTTTTTGGATATAATCTATGTATAATAAAATTAAAATAAACAATGTACAAGGAATGAGAGACAAGGAAGTATGTAAAAGTAGTAGGAACCATACTAACCAATGAGTCTCATGGGAGACTCACTATCACCATGTCATGTGTCAAATAAGGGAAATATAATCATGTGTATTATGTGAGAGGTAAAATATGATACAAAAATATGTTGTGTGTAGTAAGTTGTGTTTGAATCTACCTTTGTAGTGATGCTATAAAGTTGTGACACTAATTGTTATGCCTTGTGAACTATAGGGGTCTTAAAAATCCATATGGTTGAAGAAGAAGTTATAGGTGACATATGTGCCCTATGTGAAAAACCCATCTAACCCAATAAAACTAATATCAACATTACCTATGTATAAGAAGGTACCCTAGAATTTACGACATATCTATGATGCAAGGGTCTCTCTAATAATGGTCATAATGGGAGAGTATGAATATGTGTCGATACCATAGGAGTAGACCTAACCTTCATTAGTTTCTATACCAAAATTTGTTATGTATTCATAACATTAATACTCTCATCTATAATTGATAACCATAAAAAATATAGTAATGGTGATAAAACTATAATCGATGTCTTTTCTGCAACTTTAACTAGTAATTGTGCTAGAATTACTTGTAGCATGGGTAGAGGATACTCATATCAGACACCCTCAAAATTTATGACCTAATTTTCATGTATTTAATTTAGGAATTGGTGTAATATATATGGGATATCTCTAATCTACTATAACCATGGACTACCTAATAATATATTGAATAAACATGCACTATGTACTACTAGGAATTGAGTGGCTATGTGTGTTGGTCTAACATTTAATAAAAGCAAAATATCCCCGATCGAAATCTAAACATGTGCACTAAAACCACTAATGATTTTATTTTTGGGGAGTGTTTCCCATTCTATTTATCCCAATTTTTATAAGAGTGTCATATTCCACATGCTAATTCTTGACCCATTTTTAACCATGACACTCTAGATAGGAGGATGATCTATGTATGCTCATATAAAGAGTGCATGTAGATCTATGTCATCATCCACAATATCATACTCTAATAATGTGATAAGTGTTATATGTGGCACTATATTATGGTACATTTCAATAATGTTATGTAATAGATGTATTTACTTTGTAACTATGTGATATGAAGCTAGTGGTGGATGCATTTGATATGTATAGTGAACAATTGATGTGCCCCTTGCCTCATTTTATGTATTCTTTAGAAATGAATCTAAAACTATATTTAGTAACTTATCCTATATTTACTATGGTTTTTTTGCCTCTTTGGGTGTGTACACATTAATAATATTATCCCTAATTAGATCTTGTATCTTGTGCTTTATGTTGATGCATCTATTTGTTGTGTGGCATGGAGCCCTATAATGTTCATAGAATGCATTAGAATCATAGTTATTTGGAATATTTCATGCCATATAAACCTATTTAATGGAAGGGAGAGATATGACATTGAATTCCAAGAGCTATTTTGAAACCCATGCTAGTGAATCTAGAAGGTTAGTGAACACTTTGCACTGAGTAGATAAAATGAATCTAGGAGATGGCTTAGAAGATACATTGACTATGGAATTTTGATCATTATTATTTTTTATGGCCCTTATCTTGTATGGAGGCTTGAAAAAAATATTAATAGTTGATTATAATCCATTTTTATACTTGATTTTTCCCATTGATAAGAGATTAACCTCTTGTTCCTTAACTATGTGGCACAAATTGATAAATGTAGGAAACTTCTTGAACTAGATAGATTCATGTAATGTTGGTAAGAGAATTTGTTTAAATATGGCCTAAAGTTCTCTTTATACCATGGGAATAGTATGTTTGGCCAATATTGTCTTGTATCATAAGACATAATCTATGATAGGCTCATTCAAATTTTGTTTTAACTATGCCACTTGTATATATGATATCTTATCACTGATGTTGATAGATAAATGTGATAAAAACATGTTAGCTAAAATATTGAATGATGTGATATATTTATTTCATTAATTAAATAACCACTGTAGGGAATAATCCTTGAGACTACATAGAAATAACTTCTTAATAAGCCAATCATTAGACACATAGTCCAAACCTGCTATATGAAAAGCTCGGATATGATGCTTTGGGTCACCCTTTACATAATATAATGTAATCTTAGGTGTCATGAAACTAGATGGTAAGGTATTTGTTTTTATGGGATGTGATAAAGGTGTATGTAAGATAATGCTAGAATCTAGGGCATGTCATGGCCTAATGGCCCCATTCTCAAGATATAACACTTGAGACTACAAATTATGAATCTCTTATATAAGGGATTGTACATCTAGACTGAATTAAATAGACAAAAGAGGTGTAGATGTCGCTAATGGTTGTTGAATTATAATTATTGGTTGTGTTAGTTGAGTTGGTTATGTTAGCCCCACTAGAGGTCTAACAACATTATTAACTAGGGGAGTTGAAGATTGACCATTGTTTGTTTTTTGTAGTTTTTCCTAAATAATATTTATTAAATCATATTTTAGGATATAAAACATTTTAATTGTTTCTTATCAATTTCATCAAATATGTTAATAAATTCTACCTTTATAGTTTGGAAGGTAGAAAAACAAGTATTGTACATGTTGAACCTTTTAAGATTTTTAATCTAATAAAGATTGAAAAAAATTAATATGCAAGAACATATGATATTTTGGAAGTAAAATCTGAAAATTTATTAAAAAAATATATAAATGCTAATTGTGTCTAGGGTTATGGTTATTTGAATCTAGGTTTTATTTCCAAAAATTTAAATTATATTCAAATAAATTGAATCCTTAATATGAAATCGATTTAACTAGCTAGGTTTTACAATAAATTAGGGATACATACTTATATTTTTATGATTTTTGGCATAACCTAGATCATTAAACCAATCTCAGATTAGGATTCCCATTTATTTAAATATTTTTCTAAAGAAATCCTAGATTCAAAAAACCCTAACCCTAGATGCTCTTAGGATTTGTATCCTTATATTTCCTATTTTCATTAGCGTATTTGATTTTTTTAGAGTTTATATATTATATTTTAATATCTCTATTGTAATTTTTTTACTCTATGCCATCTAAAAAACCTCTCTCTCTTCCATTAAGAAGAAGTGCTAGACTAGGTGGTAATCCTATAGAGCATATTCAGATTCCTACTGTTTGAGCCTATAATATGGATAGGATACCTATCATAACTCCAATTTTCCATCCTTCACATCATGATTATGTTTATTTCAATGATAATTCATTTGAAGATGAACAATACAACTAAGAGAAATATGAGATACACATTGAGAATCATACACTCTCCCTTCAATTAAGAATGATGGCATAATTATGAAAAACAATGAGGTATTCCAAGGCTTCAAAGATAGAATCTAGGAACAACCCCTTCATCGCATAAATCCTACAAGACATATTAGAAATCAAGAACAAAACAAATAATGGTTAATCTTCAACTCCCCCAATTAATAATGTTATTACACATCTAGTGGGGTCAACTCAACCAACTCAGCTAAATAATGTAAAATTATAATTCACTAACATTAAGTGATAGCTACATTCCTTATGGCTAGTTATTCCACTCCAGATGTAAAATGACTTATGCATGAGATTCATACTCTATAGTCTAAGGTGTGGCATCCTAAGAAGGACATCACATTCCTTGTTTTCTAACATTATCTTACATACACCATTAGCATATCACATAGAGGAAAATACCTTTCCATATGGTTTTATGGCACCTGAGATTACATTATATCATGGAAAGAGTGACCCATAGCATCATATCAGATATTTTTACACAACATGATTGGAATATATGTCCAATTATTAGCTTCATACAAATTTATTTCCATGTAGTCTCAAGGATTATTACCTACAATGGTTTTATGATTTACCAAATCAAACTATCATGGAATTTGATCCTTTATATAACATGTTTCTAGCACACTTCTTTATCAACATCAGTGATAAGATATCATATACACAAGTGGTATAGTTAAACCAAAAGTTAACTGAACCTATCATAGATTATGTCTTACAATACAAGACAATATTACCCAAATTGACTAACCCCATGGTAGATAGAGAGATTTAGGCCATATTTAAACAAATTCTCTTACTAGCTATGTTGTTTAAGAATTTTCCTACATTTATCGATTTATGCTGCCACACAGTCAAGGAAAGAGAGGTTAAGATCTTATCAATGGGAAAACTCAATTATATAAATGGATTATAATCAATTATTAAGAGTTGAAAGAAACTTCCATATAATTTAAGGGACATATAAAATAAAAGTGATCAAAATTCCATAGTCAACGTAGCTTTCGACCCATCTCCTAGATTGATTTTGTCCACTCTTTATTGTAGAGTCTTCACTAACCTTTTAGGATTACTAGCATTGGTTTCACAATAGATCGTAGAATTCAATTTCATATCTCTTCCTCCCATTAAATAGGTTGATATGATATGGAATATTCTAAATATCTATGATTCTAATACATTATATGAGTATCACAGGGTAATAGGCCACACAACAAATAGATATATCAGTGTAAATCAAAATATATAAGATCTAATTGAGGCTAATATTATTGATGTGGGAAAACCCATTAGAGGAATCGAAACTAAAGCAAACAAATACTAAGGTACTAAAGATAATTTTAGATACATTCTCAAATCATATAGAAAATGAGGCAAGGTCACATCGGGTGTTTATTAGACATATCAAGTGCAACCACCAATAACTTTATATCACATAGTTATATAAAATACATGACCATTATCATGTACCATACTATAGTTCCACCTATACCACTTATCACATTCTTAGATTAGGATATTGTGTATGATGATACATATTTACATGCACTCTTTATATGATCATACATGGATCATCATCCTAACTAGAGTGTTATGGTGGATAATGGGTTAAACATTATCATGTGTACCTTGACACTCTTATATCACATGAGATGTATAGAGTGGGATATATATATTCATTAGTGTTTTTAGTGTCCATGTTCAGAGCTCCATCAGAGAGATTGTGCTTCCCTTATAGGTTAGACTAGTACACGTAGCCACTCAATTATATATATATATATATATATATATATATATATATATATATATATATATATATATATATATATATATATATATATATATATATATATATATATATATATATATATATATATTCATTAGTGTTTTTAGTGTCCATGTTCAGAGCTCCATCAGAGAGATTGTGCTTCCCTTATAGGTTAGACTAGTACACATAGCCACTCAATTCCTAGTATACCTCGTTGTATTTGATATATTATTGGGTAAGCCATAGTTACATCAGATCTAAAACATTCCATCTATAGTACACTAATGCCTAAACTACATACATGTAAATTAATTAGTCAAATATGTGAGTTTCCCATATGAATATCCTCTACCCATCCTGAAAGAGTTATCAAAACTCTTCAGTCAAGATCTCTCCAAGAGACCATTACCACATCCATAAATGCTTTAACATAAATAAGAGAATAAATAAATGGAATAAAAAAACATTTATTCATAAAATCATTAAAAATTATATGTAAAATATGATATATTATAATGTCTATCCCTTCCTTAAATACGCAAGCCAAAATAAGATGTAATCTAAACTAGCCAATGTGGGATAAATCCTCACATGAAACAACTAGGTAAAGACAAATAACCTAGATATAACTCATAAATCATGACTAATAATATACTATAAAACCCCCCTCAATTTAAACTAGGGGTTAACAATAGATGATGTAGTACAAAGCCTCATGTCCCTATGTATGATAATCCATCTTTCCAAATTACATGAATGTCGAGTCACTATAACTACCAAGTGAAAGTAAGAATGGTTTTGAATAGGAAGATCACTGAATATAAATATTAAGATCTAAAATATTGGGTATAATGATGAACCTAAGGAAGCATTGATTAAATACCTTCCAACATGATGGTGAGAATCGAGCACAAATACTAGTGGGGCTACCACACTAGTGTCTCTAATAGGGATACCACACTGGTGTCATTATAAGAATCACCAAGAAGGTAATGGAGTCAAGTAACAATACTTATATGGGTTATATAAAATAAAGGGCCTAAATAATATACCCATGTACAAAGGAATAATCTAGTAAACACTCAAAAAAATCCAAAATATACATCTAATTTTTTATAAAGTGGAGAAAATAGAGAAAACCCATAGGAAAATTGCCCCCCCAAAAGAGATAAAATAAGAAGAGAGATCTATAAATCCCCCAATAATGATGCTGAAATACTCTACACTCCAAGTACTCACAAGTCACAAAAAACTCAATCTACATGAGTGGTTTGAATCCACTATTCAATCACAAAAAAAAGAATGATACTAGGTTTCACTATAACAGATTTAATCAACAAGACTGTCAATGGTGATGAAAGTACAAAATAGTATTGCATGTGCAAGGAACACTCAACACCTAATAATGTAAATGTACACAACACCCCTCATACTAATAACTTGGTGAAATGGAGGGAAAAGATCTGTACATGTGGTTTGAATCCACTAGTTGAACACTAAGCAAGTTGAGACTATGTACACTAGAATAGCTCCATGTCACACTGAAAGAGAGTATCAAACTGTTGAAAAAATAAGATGACACTAGGATTCACCAAAATATCTACAATTCAAGCTATGGGATATTTTCAACTATCAAAAATGTGGTGTCAAAAATATAGATAATGTCTCTCAAATATTATGTCTCATGGTGGTGATGAAAGAGAAAAGTAATTGAAAAAGTAAAAAGGTATCCAAAATAGAGCACACAAATGCTTGAAGGTAAACAAGGTTGAATCAGCAAACCCCCCATGGCACTTTATAAATCAATGTGAGTAAAATATAACCCATACATAAATAAACACTAGATGGAAGCAAGGAAGACACTTGGTTTCACCAAAATAGATCCAAATGAGGAGAATGTCATCTTGTCAAATAATCCATCAAGAGAGATGCTCCAAAAATAAGGGAGTGAAGACGATGTCTCCATAGAATAAGGTGAGGTGATAAGGAAGGAGCCTCAAAGATAAATGACAAAAACTATTAGTGTGTTCATGGAAGAATGTGGCAAATGGAGAAAAGATCCATGTATGTGAAAAAACACCAAAAAAATATTAGTATAAAAAATAACAACTTGCAAAGCACATGTAAAATAGTATCAAGATCAACCAAAAATGCATATGAGATAGTGAATGCAAAAATTACAATATAGGGCCCATATCATAAGAAATCCTCTAGTAGTGACAATGCACACTCAATAGTAGGACATTAGACTCAATATAAAATGCATCCTTGAGTTCAAAAAATGATGATAATGCAATATAAAAGAAGTAAGAAGGAAGTTTGTGTTGCCTATGAGGGGTTCTAACCTCCTCCCAGACTAGACCTCGCCCTCAAATCTTTAACAAATGAAAGAGATAAGGTACATATAAACAAGGAATATTCCCTCAATAAATGATCGTAACATAGAAAATGTGTCACCACTAAAATATCACCACATGATCACAAACTATAAGCACAAGGCAACACAACCAATGCAAAGAGACCCCATAGAGTGTGAAATTTAATATTTTAGTTCATTTTACAATGTAAATATGACCAATGCATGGGAAATTAAAATAATGAAATTTTTAAAAAGATGATGCTCAATTTCAAGCTACCAATCAAAAGTTATTAAATAATCAATTTCTAATAAATGAGGCCTATTTAATAAAAAAATTACACTAATTTTTTGTAAAAAGCTCTGTGACTAAGGTGTACCTAGCCTTCTAACCACTCATTGGAATTGGGATGAAACCACGTACCTCCTCAAATAAAAAAAAGTAAAAAATAATCCTTCTTTCCCCTATGATCTCTCAAGAAAAATATTAATCTCACTTAGGCCCAAAAATTAAAGGAAAATAACCTATTAAAAGAAAACAATGTTGTTTAAATAAAATAGACTTAAATTTGATTTCAATTTAGTTTATAAAAAAGAGGATTAGGGAAATATTAGATTTAAACTTTTGATTTTTCATAGATCTCTAAGAGTGATGAGATGTCAAATAGTTGCAAAGATTAACACAATAGAGTTTCCAAATTCGTGAAGGACTAGATAAGTTGATTAGATCTATCAATATATCTCAAATGTATAAATCACCATAGAACCACCAAAGAGACCAATTGTAAGTTAAAGTCTCAACTAAATTCTAACACTTCAACCAAGTATTCCCCCATGAAATTAAAAAACTCTTATCCATAGGAAAGGATTTTTGGTGCTAAAAACATGAAAATTTTAAAGTAATTCCAATAGTAGCACTCATCAGAATACTAGGATTGATCTTGATAAACACATCAAAAAGCAGTCCAAGAGTGGGACCATTAAGAACTTCAATTGCCATTAGTATCTTTGTCCTCTTCCCCTCATTATATAGAATTAGAGGAATGGATAAAATATAATAGTGGTGGAAATGGATCAAATCCTTGGGAGAAAGTGTAAGTAAACCCCCACCACCAAAGACACTCGAATGTCCAAAATTTTATCTAGAGATGCATTTGGCCAAATGATGCAATCTTTGACACACTAAAATATGAATCATATAATTCCAATGCCAATTTTTAATTTCAAAGACAATGAAAAATAGAAAATGTAATGTAGGGTTGGTCCGATTGGATGGGTGGTGCCACAGGTAGGGGAGAGGTCATGTGGTATTTAGTGAGAGTCATGGGTTTGTATATGGGATGTAATTGGGTTGTGGGGAGGGTAGGAGGCCAAGGCAACTACGTGGGTGGTACCAAGAGCTATGAGATGTAACAAGGGTGAGAAATAAGGCTGAGATACATGTGAAAGATGGGTTGGTTATGTGGCATGGGGAGAGGAGATCAAATGGTAGCAGATTGTTACATGGATGTAGACCATTGGAGGAGGTTCAATAGTGGAGGAGAGGTTTCCAATTATGGGTTCAACCGCTAGGCCTTTCTTTATTTTTTTTAATATTAAAAAACACTTTAAAAAAATAAAAAAAATCAAACCCCTTTGGCCAGCAAACAGTCAGAATTGACTAGGAAAATTCACCACACTAAGAGAACTAAAAGTCCATATTATTCCAAATTAATGTATACCCATACTAAATTGACCATTCTGAATTCATCCATATGATTTGATCTACATGAAAATGTGCATGTTTCCTAGAAACTATTTAGCAACTAACAAGCTTCTTGAATAGATATAGAGCACTAGGTGATGAATTTGAGAAAACCAAAAGGATAAAACACCTTTCACAAACTCAATGAACATGTACACAAAATATTATTTACTCTAAAATTTAATGTGCTCTCTGAAATGAATATTTTTTCTTAACTAAACTCTAGGGATAAAAAGCCTCCGTTCAACACTACTACACAAATTTGGGTAGTATGACAAGATGAAGGTCTTTATAAGAGGGTTAATGCAAGGATAAAATAATGCAATGATGCAGGTTGAGTAATGGTTACTTGGAGACTATTCCAATACCATGAAAAAGTTATCAAAACTCTTTAGCTAAGATCTCTCCAAGAGTTGATTGCCACAACCATAGATGCTTTAGCATACACAAGAGAATAAATCAATTGAACAAAACAATTATTATTCATAAAATCATTGTAAAAGATATGAAAAATATGATCTATTATAAGGTATATCCATTGATTAAATAATAAATACAAAACAAGATGAAAGCTAAACTAGCCAATGTGGTATAAATTCTCACATGGGATAAAACTAGGTAAAGACAATTAACATAGCTAGAACCTAGAAAACATGAGTAATAATATACTTTAACATATCACACATGTAGTTGTAATGTAGTTACTAGTTATAGATCTAGTAGAGACATGAATTATAGATCTAATACCATTACTAGATATTTCATAGTTATTAGTTACAACTTGTAGTACTTATCCTATGCATACATCATAGAGTTTTATATAGAAACTAATGTAGGTGGTGTCTACTCCTACATTATTGACACGTATGCATACTATCCCATAGATACCATTATTATAGATACTCTTAATTTAGAGATATGTCACAAATTATAGGGGACCTTATTCTACTCATTTTATGTTGTGATCAGTTTTATTAGGTTTTAATGGTACTTTGCATAGTGTAGGTATGTCACCTACATCTTCTTCTATGAGATGGGTTCCTAAGACCATTACAGTTCACAAGGCATCATAGTCAGTGCCATAACTTTATCACATTACTACATAGGTAGATTCAAACAAAACTTACTCTACATAATAGATTTTAGATCATAGTTTCCCTTTCACACAACACACATGATCATAGTTCCTTTATTTAACACAAGTCATGGTGATAGTTAGTCTCCCATGAGATTCATTAGTTAGTATGGAGTCTTACTCCATGTACATACTTCCTTGTTTCTCTCACTCATTGTACATTAAAAAAAATATAACATGTTAAAAAAAAAAACATTTAAATATTACTCAGAAAACACAAAATTTATAGATGTATGCATTGTTATGTTTACATTTCTTGTACTTGACATATATTACATATGCTATATTAGTATAGTAAATTTTAACATATATATATACATATATATACATATATATACATATATATATATATATACATATATATACATATATATATATATATATACATATATATACATATATATATATATACATATATATATATATATACATATATATACATATATACATATATACATATATATATATATACATATATACATATATATATATATATATATATATATATGCTTTACTTGTTCTTATAACTGCTTCAAGATTCCATACAAGACTTTGGTCCACTAAATTGATCTAGAATTTCTGTAATATACCCACTAGGGGCATATACGTTGATCCAAGTTTTTTCATTTTATTCATTTTCCCACTTAAAGTCATTTCATACACATTTATATTACTAGGTTCTATCCTTACATTTATACATTCTAGTTTATGCATTGATATATCTTGAGATCGATCATTGTTACTCATTGCTTAGATCTCTTGCCACCTATTAGTATTTAGAGTTAGCATATGTACATATTTTAATATAAATATATTTATACTAAATAGGTATACATTCTTTCATTTATATCTTTAATAGTTTAGCTTTGATTAAGTTTCTTATGTTTATTTTTTTTATGGAATTTGAATATGACATTGAATTTTGGATCTATGCCACTTATAGTCATATATGCATTGGTCATGTGCCCATCTCCCTTATTTGTGATTTATTTATTTTATATGAGGACATTTGGATTTGTCCTTCTATGTGTCTCTAAGCCAAAATTTCTTATTTCTTACATATGTGGACATTTGAACATGTTCTTGTATGTCTTCATTCTTAGATTTAATGACATGTGCCCATGTCCCTTTTATTGTGGCCCCTTTGCCTAATTTTATGTGTCCTATGTGTATTATATGTATGATTTATTGTATGAATCTTCACCATGACACTTTTCTTTTCTTATTATACACACCAATTTTTAATGCCATGAGGGACCTCATGCATCTATCCTTCCTACTTGGGTGTCGTGATGGGCATCATACCCCATCCCCCTATGTAACTACTCATATTTTATGCTATACACATTGATTACATATATCTTGACACCCTTGTATAATTTTATATTATATCATACATCTTATAGTACATACTTATGCTTAGATTCTTTTACATTCTTATGTTCTATTTGTACATTATATTAGAATATCACATAGTTAGCATATATGCTCTAACTCACACATTTTACTGAGTTATTTATTTTGAGTATAGTTATTTTATAGGTCCAAAAATACCCTAAAAATATGAGGCATTCAATATGTTTTATCACAGAGATCAGACTCATACATTTCTCTTCATAGATTATTTTAAGTACATAGGCTCAATTTCAGGAAATCAAACATAGGAAAAAAATATGTACACAAAAAGTAGTTTAGTTCCATAAATTTTAGATTATAGATATGTTATCACATACATTTGGACACTAGCACTACATGGAAAAACTATCCACTACATGGCACTATTGTCTAGTATCCCCAACTTTAGGGCTATCTAGATTAGCTAGAATAGTCCACTAGGTACAATATACATTTACATAGATACATTTACATGTTTGATAGTTATGATCATCTTTTTATTAGATAAACTAATTTCAACTTAGATTTATACAATTTTCTTAAATTTTGGCCATCATACAAGGCATGATCACTCCCACACTAAAATTAGATATGTAGATATAATTACTACACACTTCAGAATCAATATACTTAGGTATCATATTGGGGCATGTGCACGACACATAGTTTTCATATGCTTAATTACACATAGGTTGATCAAATGTAATGGAAAAATACATTTAATTATCTATGTTATATACACTTTCTATCATATTTTAGGTTGTCACTAGTTTCATACCTTATTCCATATATAGTGGTTGGCATTCCCAAGTGACTCAAAGCTACCTAATGTACTTGAGTGGTTGTAGAGCTGACATACACAGTTAGATACTTTAATCACTTTATGTATTTTAATTTTATATGCATATACTTCACATGGGTGGGAAATTATGGATTCATATCCTACTTGAGTTCTTGATCCATCCATATGAGAGGGTTAGACATATTTAAAATCTTATCTAAGCTATTAACAATTCATAATTGATTGAGTAGTTGAGGACAATGATGAAGTTAGAACCAAATTGAGTTCTTGAGCTACCAACATATGAGGATTGAGCAAGCTATTAGCTTATTCCAATATATTTAATGATTTGATCACCATGTACACTCACACACATAGGTTGTCACCAAGTTCATGTATTATTTCACATACCCAATGAAGTGTATTTGTTCCTTTATTCTTTGTTATCTCTTTACTAAACTTTAATTAGTTACTTTATTCATCATAGTATTTAAATTTTGACAATCTCTTAAGTTAGGATTGATTTCTCCATGTTTCATTGCAAGTCATTGTTTTGAATCATTTTTCACATATGCAGACCCAACTTCACATACTTAGACTCAACTATGTAGTCTTCAATTCCTAAGTAAGTACATGTACACTTATTTTTAATTTATACTATTCATTTTTATTTTTTACATTTATCACATAAAGTGGGGAAAATATAATCACCTAAAAGTGGTATTAGGATGTTAAGAGTGTTTATTAACATAGACTATTCCTATATTAGACTTGAACCTATCGTAGAGCCTTTATCACACTTTTATAGCCATTGTGAAAACCATAAAAAATATTTATTCGACTCATTCATAGTCCTCAAATTGTATTCCCCAATCCTAACACATTATGCCCAATAGGCTACCAATTGAACACTAGTGCCACATTAAGGACACTATAGTCATATGGCACTAGTGTTCCTTAATCTAGATCTTCTGAATAGATACATTTTCAAATGTATGCCCCTCATAAGTTTAGCCTAAGTACATTTTACTATCCACATAAGCTATGGATCACTATAAACACAAGACTATGAGACCTTTATCTACTAGATGGAAAATAAATGAAAAAAGCCTATTGAAATAAGAAACACATTAAAAAAAATCAAATTAATTAATTCCTATTTTTACCTACTTTTTCATACTACCATATAAAAATAACCTAAGCCCATAATTCAAATATTTTAAATCTCAAGCACACTCAAGTCATTCAAGACCACTATCAATCTAGCATTCACTTTCACTTACACCAAGCACTAGGTGGGAGAACTACATTGAACTTGATCCCTCCTCAAAAGTATTGGTATGTAGGAAACTCTATTAATAGTAGGGTGTTGAGGATGTCCAACATATTCTAATAAAAAACACACATTTTTAGTTCATTTTATGCATGCAAGGAGTATTAGGGTTTACACACTAAATTAGATATTTTAGGCACAATACAAAGTTTTAGATTTCATGCTCATAGGAGTAGAACCCAAAAACATAAGCACATGTACTCCCAAAAAATATAAAAAATATTTCAAAGAGAAAAAAATAACTATTTTATAGAAACTAGATCCACATGGTGCTATTTTCCATGTAGGGTGTTACTATCTAGTGAAGAATCGAACCTACGGACCCTATTGATGACACTCAAAACTATTCATAACCTAGTTTCCATCACCCAGAGCTTCCATAATATTCATTTTCTAGATAATTCTCTATTTTCAAATATTTATTACTATTTTTAGAAAGTAAAAATAATTCAAAATCTATAAAAAACTAGTGGTTATTTATCGCATATTATTTCACCAATTTAGACAACTCATCCCTTTAATCTATCTTAGGATTTATATTAATAATACCCTAAACGGTTAAAAAAATCTAGTGCATGTCTATTCAATATGTTATTGGGTAGGTGATGGTTACATTAGTTATGATCCATCGCATATATAGTACATTGATGCCTAAATTACATACATGTAAATCATGTGATCGAAGTTGAGGGTATCTTGTATGAATATCCTTTACCCATCCTACAAGCATTTAAAACATAGTAAATAGTTACATTTCCATTATAGACACCAATTATAGTGTTAGTACCATTAACAGATATTTTATAGTTATCAGTTAAATTTGATAGTATAGATCCTATGCATACATCATAGAGTTCAATAGAGTAACTAGTATAGGCAAGGTCTACTCCTACGGTATTGACACATTCACATAATCTATAATGGAAATAATTACTATAAAGACCCATGCATCAAAGATATGTCATAGATTTTAGGGGAGCTCATTCTACTCAATTTATGTCAAGATCAATTTGATTAGGTTCTAGGGTTTCTTTTCTTAGTTCACATACATCATCTATTGATTCTATTTCTACCATATGGGTTCCTAAGAACCATAAAATTCATAGGGCATCAAAGTCTATGTCATATCCTCATTGCATCACATAGGTTACTCTACATAATATATTTTTGGATCACAATTTCCCTTTCATACAACATGCATAATCACAATTCCCTTATTTGACGTAGGTCATAGTGATAATGAATCTCCCATGAAACTCATTGGTTAGTATGGTTCCTATTCCTTGTACATACTTCCATCTCTCTCTCTCTCTCTCTCTCTCTCTCTCTCTCTCTCTCTCTCTCTCTCTCTCTCTCTCTCTCTCTCTCCCCCTTGTACATAGTTTATTTTTATTTTCTTATACATAGCTAATATCTAAAAAATATAAATACAATATAACATGTCAAAACACAAAAACATTCAAATATTACATATAAAACACAAATTTTATATATTGTATGCGTTTATACATTTACATTTTTTCTACTTTATAGATATGATAGTTATCTTAGTATAGTCAGTTTTACCATACTTATATGTTTCACTTATTCTTGTCAAGTGCTTTTAGATTACATACAGGACTCTAGTCCACTAAATTGATCTAAAATTGCTAGCATATACCCATTGGGGGCATATACATTGATCTAGGTTTATTCATTTGATACATCTTCCCATGTGGGGTCATCTCATATATAGTTAATATTACCAAGTTTTACCCTAACATTCTATAGATTCTAATTTAAGCATTGATATATCTTGATATTTATCATCACTAATCATTACTCAATTATTTTTCCAACTATCACTAGTTAAAATCAGTATATGTACTTCCTAGTGTTTACATAGATTTATACCACAAAATTATACATGTTTTCATTTATAACTTTCATAGTTTAGATTTTATTGTGTTTCCTACACTTATTATATTCAAGGGAATTTTAATATGCCATTTCTCTTTATCTATATGCCACTTATAGTTATGTATTCTTGGACATGTGCCCATGTCCATTGTGTGTGCTTTCCTGATTTTATATGTTTACATTTGAACATGTCCCTGTATGTCTTTTGCTCTTAAATTTAGTGATAAGTTCCCATGTCCCTTGTATTATGGCCCCTTGGCATAATATGTTTCTATATGTATGCTTTTTTTATGCATATTCACAATGACACTTATATTTGATTATTATACACACTAGTTTTGGATGCCATGAGGGACCTCATGCATCTACCTTTCTTACTTGGGTGTTGTGATAGACATCATTACCCATCCTCATAGGTATCTACTTAGATTTGTTATTATACACATTGATTACATCTATCTTGACATTGTTGTGTAATACTAGAGTACAAAATACATATTACACTATAAAATTACGCGCATATTATCTTACATTATAATGTTATGTTTGCATATTGTATTGGAATATCATGTGGTTATCAGATATGCTCTGACTAATACATTTTGTAGAGCTATTTATTTTTAGTATAATTCTTACACAGGCTCCACAACTAACCTCAAAATAGGAGGCATTCATAGGGGTTTGTCACAAAGATCAAGATCCTATAATTCTATTCTAGATCATTTTCAACACATAGGGTTAGTTTTAGGAAATCAAGCACATGTTAGGCATAATTGGGACTAAAAAATTAGTTTAGTCACCTAGATTTTATACCAAAAAAGCATTGGCACCTAGATTAGGACATTAGTGCCACAAGGTGATATTCTCCACTATATGGATCTACTATCTAGAAGCCCCAATGTTAGGGTAGTTTAGATTAGATTGAACAATACATATTTTCATAGATATAGTCATAAGTTTGATAGTTATGTTTAGATTTTTCTCAAATACACTCATTTAAGCTCATATTCATACTAGTTGATTAGATTGTGGGCATCATGTGTATCATGATCACTCCAACATTGAGTTTATATACATAAATACATTTATTACACACTCAATTTAGAATAAATATACTTAAATATCAAATTGGGGGCATATGCACAACACATAGTTTCCATATGTTCAATTATACATAGGTTGATTAGATGGAATTGTAAACTCCATGTCATTCTCTACACTATATAAACTTGATATCATATTCTAGGTTTTCACTAATTTCATTATTTACTCCATCTGTAGTGGTTGGCATTCTCAATTGGCCTAGATCTAACTAACATACTCGAGTGGCTATGGATCTAACATACATAGTTAGATATTCCCAGTTAGATACTTTTATTACTTTGTGTAGTTCAATTTTAGATGCATCTACTCCACATAGGTGGAAAATGATGGAGTCATAGCCTAATTTAGTTCTTGATCCACCCACATGATATGGTTAGACACACTAAAATTCTTATCCAAGTTATTCACAGGTCATGATCCACTTAGTAGGGATGGGCAATGATGGAATCAAACCCAGATTAAGTTCTTGAGCCACCCAGATATGAGGATTGAGAAAACTATAAACTTAGTCCAAGATATTTAATTATTTTATCACCATGTACACACAAACACATAGGTTGTCACCATGTTCGTGTATTAGTTCATTTACCCAATGAGGTCTATTTGTTCATTTCCTCTATTTTCATATCTCTTTAGTTAGATTTAATCAGCTATTTTATTTATCATAGTCTCTTGGTTTTGATAACTCTTAAGTAAGGACTTATTTATGCATGTTTCATTATAGGATGTTTCTTTGGATCATGCTTCACATATGCATACCCATCTGCATATACTTAGACTCAACTACACAGAATTCACTTCCTAGGTAAATCTAGGTAGGCTTCTTTTTCATTTATACTAGTCATTTTGCTTTTCTTCATTTCTATCATAAAGTAGGGGGATGTAATCACCTAAAAGTGGTATTTAGATGTTAAGAGTGTTGATTGACATAACCTATTCTTAGATTAGACATATACCTATCCTAGAGACTTTATCACATTTTTATAGCCATTATGAAAACCAAAGACATCTTTAGTCAACTTAGACATATTCATATAACTACATTCGCAGATCCTAACCAATTTTTCCTAGCAACATCCTAGATAGAAACTAGTGCATCATTTAGGACACTAGAGCCACATACTGCTAGTATTCCTAACTTGGTGCTAGTGTATATTACCTTAGCTCTTCTAAATGAATATATTTTCAAATATGTGCCCCTCATAAGGTTGGCCTAATTAAATTTCATTATCCACACAAGATATGGATCATTATAAATATAAGACTATTAGACTTCTATTCACTAAATGGAAAAAATATATAAAAATATTATTCAATCAAGAAATAAGTTAAGCAAGATAACGGTAATCAATACCTATTCTATCTTACTTCTATATACTACCATATACTACTACCCTAAGCCTAGATTTCAATGATTTAAAATCTCAACAAACTCAAGGCATTCAAGACCACTATCAATCCTACATTCACTTACACTTGCACCAAGCACTAGGTGAAACAACTACATTAGGGTTGATCCCTCTTTGGAGTATTTGTATGTACATAAATATTTTCATAATGGGGTGTTGAGAATGTCCACCCTATATTATTAATGAACACACATTTTTAGCTCATGCCATAATTACAAGGAGGATTAGGGTTTTCATACTAAATCAGATATTTTAAGCATAATACAAAGTTATAGATTTTATGCACATAGGACCATCGCCTAGAAACACAGGTTCAGGTTCTTTCAAAAAATAGTAACAATCATAGAAAGATGACACTAATGCCATTATTTGGACACTCGACCAAAATGGCACTAATTTTTAGGTGGGTCACTACTATCGAGTGAACAATGACTTAGGGACCTTATTGATGACACTCATACCTCTTTGTAACCTAATTTTTAGAACCAAGATCTTTTATGAGATTTTTTTCTAGATAAATCTCTATTTAAACATATTTATTTCTATCTTTAGGAAGTCAAAGCATGTCAAAATCTATAATAAATTAGTGGTTATTTGTTGCATATTATTTCACTAATTTATACAACTCAACACTTTAATCTTAGGATTTAAATTAGTAAAACCCTTGCAAATGTAAATCCTAAGTTAGATTAAAGTGTTGAGTTATCTAAATCGGTGAAATAATATGCAACAAATGACCACTAATTTTTTTATAGATTTTGACATTCTTTGACTTCCTAAAAATTGTAATAAATATGTGCAAATAGAGACTTATCTAGAAAATGATAGTCATATAAGATCTAGGTGATGGAAATTGGGTTACTAATAGGTCTAAGTGTCATCAATAGGGTTATTAGGTCTAATTCTTCACTAGATAATAGTGCCCCACCTAGACAATAGTGTCATGTTGCTCTAGTGTCTTAAAAATGGCACTAGTGTCGTCTTTTAGGATTTCTTCTAATTTTTGAGAGTATATGTGACTGTGTTTCTTGGTCCAATTCTTACATGCATGAAATTTAAAACTCTATATTATGCTTAGAATATATGATGTAGTTTTCAAACCTTAATCCTTCTTACAAGTAAAGCATGAGTATAAAAAATATGTTCATTAGTAGGACAGGTTGGACATCCTTAACACCTTGTTGTGAAGAGAGTTGCCTACATACCAATACTCTAAGGAGGACTACTAGAATGATAGTGGTCTTGAATGCCTTCAATGTGCTTGATATAAGAAATATTTGAAATATGGGCTTAGGGAAGATGTAGATGGTAGTATGAAGAAGTAGGGAAGAATAGGGATTAATTACCTTGATTTTTCTCAACTTGTTTCTTAGTTGAATGGTCTTCTTGCATCTAGTTTCCATCTAGTGGGCAGAGTTCTAATAGTCTTGTATTTATATTGATTCATATCTTATGAAAACAATAAAAAAGTGTTTAGGAAAATCTTAGGAGGGGCATACATTTGAAAATACATCCATTCAAAAGATATATTTCAATGGAAACTATATCTAATTTGGGGACACTATCACCATGTGGTATTAGTGTCCTTATGTGGTGATAGTGTCCATCTGGCATGTTAATCAACATAATGGGTTAAGGTATGAGAAAGTAGTTTTAGGAGTTTCTATGAGTTGAGTGAAGATGTTTGTGGTCTATACAATGGATATAAAAATGTGATAAAGTCCCTAAGATAAGTCTTGGGGTAAGCTATGAATAGGTTCCATCAAGTAACACTCTTAACATCCAAATACAACTTTTAGTTGATTGCATTCCCCCTCTTTTTTGCTATAAATATGGCAAAGTGAAATGACTAGTATAAAGCAAAAAGAATCAAACATGGACTTACTTAGGAAGTTAATCTTGCATAGTTGAGTCTGAGTATGTGAAGTTGAGTCTTTATATGTGATACATGATCCAAATCAATGACCTATAATGAAGTATGCAAAAATTAGTCCTTAAGAGATTATCAAAAGTGAAAATTTGTGATGAATAAAGTAACTGAGTAAAGCTAATTAAAGAGATAGGAAAGAGGAAAATAATGAATACACCTTGTTAGGTACATGACCCAATGGATGAACTTGGTGACAACCTGTACATAGTGATCGAATAATTGAATAACTTGGACTAAGATTACATCTTGTTCCATCCTCATATGTGGGTGGCTCAAAAACTCAATCTAATTTCAAATCTATCAATGTCCACCCCTACTTGATGGATCATGACTTATGAATAGATTGGATAATACTATAAGTGTGTCTAACCCTCTCATGTGATTAGCTCAAGAAATCAAGTAGGCTATGAATCCATCGTTGCCCACTAATTTGAAGTAGCTACATTTGAAACTAAATTGTATAATGTGTTTAAAGTATCTAACTAGGTATATCAAATTATGTATGTCAGCTCCATGGCCACTCAAGTACATTAGGAGGCACTAGGCCACTAGAGAATGCCAAACAATATAGCTGGAGTAAGGCATGAAACTGGAGAAAACTTTGAATATGATATCAAGTGTATACAACATAGAGAATGATGTGAAGTTTTCCATTCCATCTAAGCAACCTATGTGTAACTAAGCATATGGAAACTATATGACATGCACATGCCCCCAAACTAATATCTGAGTATAATGATTTTAAACTAAGTGCATAATAATTGTATCTATATATCTAAACTAAATGAGAGAGTGATCATGCCATGCATGATTTCCCCAATATAAGTAGTATGAATCTAAGCTAAAATGAGTGTTTCTAATCAAAATTCAAACATAACTATCAATCTTGTGACTATATTTATGTAAATCTGTATTATGTATGGTGTACTATTATGTCTAATCTATACTACCCTAAATATGAAGCTACTATATAGTAGTGATATATAGTGGATAGTAGTGCCATGTGATGCTAGTGTTCTAATCTAGGCATTAATGTCTATTTGATCTGAAATCTAGGTGACTTAACCACTTTATGAGTCCATGTTTTTTCCTATGTCTCTCTTGTCTAGTTTCTTAAAACTAAGCTTGTGCTAAAAATTATCTATGAATTGAAATGTAAGAGCCTAATCTCTATGAAAAACCCCTATAAATGCCCTCTTTTTTAAATTTAGTTGTTAACATGTGCAAGAACTATCCTCAAAATAAATAGATCTATAAAATGTGTTATCTGGATCATTTATGATAAATACATGATTTTTTAATATAAGTTACAAACATAACATCAAAATGTAATAGAATTTGAGCATAATTATGTAATGTAAGATATATTTTTTAATCTATCATTGCAAAAGTGTGTCAATATATATGTAATAAATGTGTATAAAAATAAATTTGAATGGATACTTAGGGGGTGGGGTATGATGTCCATCATGAAACCCAAGTAGGAAAGGAAGATGCATGAGGTCCCTCATAGAATTAAAAACTAGTGTGTGTAAACAACCAAAGAGAAGTGTCATGGTGAAGAGGAATACAAGAAAGCTTGCATATAAAACACATAAGGCACACAAAAATAGGCCAATTGGCCATAATGCAATAGACATGGGCACCTGTCACTAAATCTAAGAATGAATAAATACAATGACATGTTCAAATGTCCACATATACAAGAAATAATTAATTTTAATATGTTATAATTATTACTTATCATTTTCATCAAATCCATTGGTAAATTATGCCATTGTAGTTTGGAAGGTAGAAAAACTAGTATTGTAAATTTTGTGTTTTCTTGAGTAATATCTAACTGTTATTGTGTTTTCATATTATATATTACTTTTTTTTTTGGAGATAAGATATGTATAATAAAATGAAAATAAACTATGTAAAAATAAAAAGAGAGAAAAAGGTATGTATAATTAAAATGACAATGAATAGTGAATTATTTAAATGTAGAATCTCCTTAGAAGCATGACATTTAATTGATTTTTGACTACCTTGCCATCAAGTAAAGCTAGATAATATAATTTCAAGATAATATTTTCTATGATGATTTATAGTCCAAGCCAATATGGTTTAAACTTTATTTTGTTCTAAATGGTTATCTAATATATACAAATTTTTGACTAAATCTATCACCTCATATACTTTTAAAAATAACGAAAACTATAAACTATAGTGAAAATATATTTGATATGTAATCATTGGTGGTGATTTATTTAATATATCTTTCAATAGACACTTATTATAACATTTAATAACTAAGAAATCTAAATAGGCTATTTGATAAATACATGATAGTGAATGTGGTGGTCATTTCCGATGTAAGGCAATGTCACATAAGTTACTTAGACAAGTTTAATATTGGCAAAACATGGAGAAATAATGTCAAGAGTATGAAAAATTATGTGACAAATATCAATGCCATGTTAACTTTCACCATGTACCTTCACAACAACTTCAATGTATCATATACCCATGGCCATTAATGTTATGGGGCTTTAGTATGATCAATAAGATAAACCTAAAATATAAATGAGGTAAAAAATTCATTATCATAGATAAAAAATATTATATAGAATGGGTAGAATCCATCCCATTAAAATCAAAAAAGGGGGAGGATATTTGCCAATTTCTCATAACCAATCTTATTTCCCACTTTGGTCTCCCAATAGCGATAATTACAGATAATGGAACCTCTTTAAAGAATAAAATAGTGAAAAAGTTTTATGCCAAATATAAAATATGACACATATTATCTACACCATAATACCCATATGGTAATGGTCAAGTAGAGGTAATGAACAAGATAATCAAAAATATTATAAGTAGAATAGTTACCAAATTTGGTGACAACTAGAACAATCAACCAATCTATGAACTTTGGGATTCCATACCAACATACATACACCAATAAGAACTACTCCTTATTTAATTATATATGGAATATAATCTATTATCCTATTAGGATTGGAAATCCCATATTTATGGGTATATTTAAAATGACTCATCACAAATGATCAATACAAAGAGAAATGTCTCCATGAACTAGAAAATTTGGTTCACACATGATCAAAGCCATAAAATGATGGATCAAATTTTTTCCACTAATTCATATCTTGAATAATGTTTTACTAGGAGATTCAAAGGTTTGGACCATTTTTCAGGTCCTAAAGTGAAATAAAATGCAAGATATCAAGTTGGAAGGTCTCCTATGCATGCAAAATGAAGGTTTCCAAGCCCAATAAGGAATTTGAGATGGTCATTGGCACATTTAGAGTTTTCATGGTGACCCAATACACTTGGAGTAGTTTATGAATGGTCCTAAAAATCTTCTAGAATCATTTTTATAGAAACCAAGCCCTTAGCTTTATGAACAAATGTTAATAAGGTAAGGAGGTTTTTGTGCTTGCAAAACCTCAGAGTTGAGAAATTAGAAAGATGTGAATTTTTTTGAATATAATAGATTATTTGATTAATGTTTATAATTTGATATTTTATAGGACTAATCCACACACATCTAGGTGGTAGTGGTGTATCAAGATAGTGAGCAAAAGGTACCAAAAAGTGTTTGTCTCTAAATATTTTATTGTTAAAAAAAGGGTTGACTAAGTAAACACATAAAAGTTGATGAAGGTTGAAGGATAAGACTTATTTTTTAGATCCATGGAGTATTTTTGTAAGTTATTTTATTTGTTTTAGTCTTTTTTATCATGGATATTATCCTATTTCTAGACTGTAGATAATGAAAATAGTGAAGGAAATCATGCTTGAGTGAGAACCTATTTAGGGATGGTGTGGTAGTAACTAGGGATGGATAATATGGTTTGGGGTATTTTTTAAATACCTATTCCTCATGTTAATTTTGTTTTTTAGGTCTTAGTTATGCTCATACACAAGAAATAAAGTGCTCTAAAGTTGATCAATATATATAAATCAAGATAGTGAAGGTGTATGTCTTATAGAATGATCTATATGTTTATTATGTGCCATTAAAAATCCACATATTTGTGATTGGATTTGATATGAAGGTTTATAAGTATATAATTAATTTAATTTGAGTTTTATAAATTGATCTTAAAGGTGTTAGGAGTCATGTTCACTATGACTATGTTTCTGAGCCAAGTTGACAGTTCTAAGTGTGCTAAGGTAAGTGATGTGTTTGAGTCCTTATGGAAAGAGGTGATGAATAAAATATATATTTTTTTATTTTTTTAGACCTAAATGATCTATAAAATAATTTTTGAATTTATAGAGATAGTTTAAGGAGTTGAATTTTCAAAGCCAAAAGGGTTTGTCTAGCTTTGTATGCACAATGTGAGAGTGGTCTAACAGATTTTTTTGTTACAACAATGATTGATGCCAAGAAAATAAATATAAATGATATATAGACCTCATAGGAACCATTTATTTTTATTATATTTTATTAAGTTCTCTTTCAAGTGATAAACATGAACTTGTTCATGACTATCATTTTGTGTTATATGCAGTTTCTGAGTGATCACTTTACAAAAGTGAGTTGGAAGTGTTCTTGGAAGATTTGAAGAATAAAATGAGTATGTGTGTGTGTGTGTGTGTGTGTGTGTGTGTGTGTGTGTGTGTGTGTGTGTGTGTGTGTGTGTGTGTGTGTGTGTGTGTGTGTGTGTGTGTGTGTGTGTGTGTGTGTGTGTGTTTATAAGTGTAAATGTTTCATAATAAGGTATTTAAGTCATGTTTTATCACTGGTCAAGTATGAAAAGGTCAAGATTCTTAATTGTACTTTGACTGTGTTTTACCAAAACTAAGTGAGCTTGTTATATAGGTGATTTTGGATGATTGGAGCCTAATTGAAGATTAAAATGTAAATGGAGATGTTTATGAAATAATTAATTATCTAATCATGTGTTTTTTAAAATGGGTTGTTTGATAAAAATTGATAGTATGTTTTTGTTTTATAAGATAGACTTTTCTATATTTTTAGGCCTAATGGCGAGTAAGCTAAAATGGCTTGGTTCAAGTAGTGAGTTGTACCTATAGGTGGTATGGAAATATGTGATAGTGATAAAGGTATTTTGGAGTCATGTTTGATGTTTCTCATCAATTTATTAATTTAAAATGTGGTTCAATATTTCACAAGTGTAACATGTGGGTGTGAAGGGCTATTTCCATTGACGTCTCTATTAGGCCTATTGAATTTTAGACTCTATTGGTTATAGCCAACATATTGAGTGTTTGGTTATCATATCTAACATGTGTATGAACCTATTTTAATTTTTTTACAAGTAGTTAAGTATCTCTTATGACCAATATGGGTTATATGAAGTGTGTGATATAAAGGCAAGGCCTAATTGGCCTATTTGGACTAGTTAAGTTGAAGAAGATTCAACTAAATGAAATAGGTCATTTAAAGAGGAGGTTATTGAGTAAAATAATAGGATTAGGAGAATAATTAATGTGTATCTGATCAATTTATTTTATGTAGATACACATGTCATTGGACCTAATGATCTTAGAAGAGGCATATAGAGTGAGTGAGCCCTAGACGTTGTTTGAGTGAGAGTCAAGGGAAAATAGAGAAAATAAAGGAGGTAATCATTAGTTAAATATTCATAAATAGGTGTTAAATATGATTAGAGATTAAGAATGGCTGATTTTTTATTGGTTTCCTATGGGGTTGGAGTCTCCTTGCAAGTTAGAGCTTGTAAAAGACTAGTTGGGTGGGTTCTCAACTATGTAAGGGTTAGAGCTCCTTTTGAAGTGGGTGATTCACTAAATTTTGAATCTTGTAATTATAGGATAGTATTCCATATGAATTTTTAAATGTTTTTAATTCCATAAGAGGTTTTCCCACATGATATATTGTGTTATTTTATGATGTATTTGTGTGATTATTTGCTTAAGCATTGATTTCTTATGTATGATTTATGGAATGGTGTTTGGAATTCAATATGAATTTTTATGTAGCTGATTCAACCCCCCCCCCCCACCCACTTACCTAGTAGCTAATTCCAATTATTGGTATCATAGATAGACATTTTTAGGAGGCTTGATATCCTATAGGTGATCCTAATTAGCTTAAAGTATGTTGAGGATAATGTTCATCTTGTTTGTAGTGATGGATAAGTTTGTGAAGATCATGGTTGAGGTCTCTATATAAGTCTACATGATGGTGTCAAAAATTTTGAATGATAAGGATTATTTTGAATCTGATTCTAAGATAAAACCTAAGTTTATAGACAAAAATACCTTGAAGACATGTTGAAAGATAGTCCTATTTGTATTGAGTCTCCATGAGACCTAATGAGGGTATGAGAGATAATGAAGCTTTATAAGTAAAAAAGAATGGTTTTTGGATAACTATGCATGGAGAAGACTCATATAAACTGGAAAAAAAGTGATATGACAATGTTTGGTTTTTTGAGAGAGATATGGAAGCGTGCATTTGTGTAAGAAAAATTCCATGAAATTTTATTGTGTCTCAATATCTTCTGAGTGACTGACTTGTGAGACTTGATGAGTTGAATAATGATCTTAGATTCTCAATATAATTATAAAAAGTGTTTTAATATGTTTATGATATCATGGAGATCCTATATATTCTTTGAGGATGGTTATTTTGGTCTTAGATGTGAAGAATAAGCCTAAGACATAAATTTCATTGATTTGAGGGTTTTTAGGCTTCTTGTGACTACAAATCCTAATGTGAATGATCTTTATTCTAAACTATACATTATGAAATATGGATATATATGATAATTATGTGGATGTTATTCATTTTTTATTATATTTTTTTTCATGTTCCTATTGCATGATTGAGTTCTTGAGTGGTGTCTAAGAATCCAAGTATGAATATAGGTGTGAAGAGCTGTTGACTAGTCTTCAAGACCAATGCCCCTTTGGAGGTAAGAGATTTTTTTCATAAGTTTCAAGGAAAATTATTAATTAAATAATCTTGTTTACATTTTATTAAACCCATGAAGGTGTTCATAATATTCTGAAGGGTCTTAACTATGTAAGTAAGGTTGATCCTTTGAGTCAATTTGAGGTATTTTCATGAGGAGATCAATGGATCAAGAGTTTAGTCATAACCTTAGGGTCATGTAGCATGGGTTTTATTTTATTTTTATAATATGTTGAGTGTTTTAAATGAATTTTTTCTTATCAGATGATTGATAAAAATTAGGTGTATACACAAAATTATATGACTATGTGTTCTCATAAAAGTGCTTTAAAGAAGTTCTCAGCCATGATGGCTTATTATATCTCTTATTTGGAGGGGCTTTTACAGTTGATGGCTCAAGTCATTACTTCCATGAAATCAACAACTAAAAGTATTCGGAGGATAGCTAGTAGTTAGAAAAATAATTTTCTAATTGTTGTCATGAGTTCCATTCCCCCTTAATAGTGTTATGCATTAGCTTTTATATTTTTAGTTTCAAAATCTCATCAATGATATTTTATAGAAGTATTTTCCTATGCCACTCCTAGAGGCTTTATGCCACTTTCCATCATTATCATGATTTGATTTAGACACATAAACCTCTTAGAACGACATGGCTCACCCCATCCATCTCTCTCATTCATCTATAATTGATTATGACATATGGACACATGTCCTTGTGCCTCTTCAACTTCTCTCTTCTCTCTCTTCCCCAAAGTTATATAAATTGAACCAGTTTTGACTATTGTAATGACCACATTTTTGGTATGATGAAGCCCTATTGAAATTACATTATACTTTGTTTTTAAACATTGAATACAAGACCAACTCTAAGTTGTGAACTTATATCTAAGCATGTGAGTGATGTATAGCAGATCTAAGTGATAGTATCATCATTACTCCCTTTATCTTTCATGTCTGAACAAACATTCTATTTTTAACAAGTCATGTGAAGTGTGTTGAATGTATAAAACTCTTTTTTGAGTATGTAATTGTATCTATGATGTGAAATCTTCCCCTTCAATTGATTATCTTGTTTATTGTCTCAAGCATGTTACCTTCACATTTAAATGCTATGTTATTATCTTTCAATACATAGAATTAGTCTTGAAATGCATTGTTATTCAGTAGAAGTGTGATAGTCAATGGGACAAATTCTTTGTGGATCACATTTTTATCATAGTTTTATGCTTTATGCAAACTCTTGACTCTTTTCATGAACAAACATTATATTAGGTGATAGACACTAAGACAAAAATTTAGGGAGATAGCCCTTTTCTATCCTAGAGACTCATCTCTCTTACAAGTTCCCATAAACTTGAGGGATGATTCAATGTTGTATCAAATTAAAGGAATTTCATAGAATGTCATAGGGTTCACAATTTGATGACAATAATCACTAGTTTCATGCCTTGTTCCATCTGTAGTGGTTGGCATTCTTGAGAGGCCAAGAACTACCTAATATATGTGAGTCACCACATAACTGACATATAAGTTAGATATAAATAGTTATATGCTTTTATCATTTTACATAGTTTAGTTTTAAATGAATCTAATTCACACCAGTTGGTAATGATGGAGTCAAAATTGGATTAATTTCTTGATCCACCCACATATGAGGATTGAAGCTATCAGCTTAACCCATGTTATTCAATGACTTAATCACTATGTACAATCACACACAAAGGTTGTCACCAAATTCATACATTAGTTTGATTACCTAACAAGGTGTATTCATTCAATTCCTCTTTCCTATCTCTTTACTCAAATTTACTTAGTTACTTTAATCAAAACACATAAACTCAATCATAGGTTCTCCAAAAAAATATGAATAGTCCTACAAACAGGACACTAGAGCCATTTTGTAGATAATATACACACATAATACTACTATCTAGGTTGGGTGATTTTGTCTTGTGAAGAATCTTAATTAGAGGCCCTATTGATGACACTCAAACCTATCGATAACCTAGTTTTTAGAACTCATATCTTGCATGACAAGAATTTTCTAGATAAGTCTCTATTTACACATATTGATTACTATTTTTAGAAAGTCAAAATAAGTCAAAAGGTTATTTATTTCATATTATTTCATTGATTTAGACAACTCAACCCTTTAGTCTAACTTAGAATTTACATTAGTAAAACCCTAAAAGGTTAAAACCTTTGGTGAACCTGACTTATTTCAAATATTTCCTAAAAGCCTAGTTTGCATTATCTAAATTTTTGTGCAATAAATTAGGACTACATACTTCTATTTTTTTATGTTTTTGGCATAACCTATCTCATTACATAAATCTTATAATAGGGTTTAAATTTATTTAAATAAAATTTAATTTTTTTGTAAATAAAGCCCTGATTCAAAAAACCTTAACTTAGATTCTCTAAGGGTTTGTATCCTTTATTTTACTATTTTCAATAGAAAATTTCATTTTTTTCATAGTTCATATATTCTATTTTAGTATCTTTATTCCAATTTGTTTACTATATGACTATTGGAACATAACTAGATACTAAGAGGGGGTGAATCAGTATATGAATTAAAACTTGTCCTTTAATACCTTTTAAAATAGATTAAAATATATATGCAAATCAAAAAAAATATACAAAGATCATATAAACACAAATACACATAACATAATATTTAAACATGAAAAACCCAAAGGGAAAAACCATAGTGAAAATAGCTACTACAAACTATTGTTCTAATCTAGCCTCACGATTCAAAACCCCACTAGCAAACCTCACTGGTTATAATGTTTAAGGATATCAGTACAAAGGAGACACCAATCCCTTGATTTAAGAGAAAGAACTCTAAGGAAGCACCTATTCCCTAATCTAAGCACCCACTCAGCTTATCTGATGGCACTAACCTATTAGATTATTTTATAGAGCTACAACTCCAATTTAGAAATGAGATTCATACATGAATCCAAATATCTATTATGTGTTATAGGTTTAATCTAGAACTGATCATACTCTACACTTTATCTTTGTGTCTTTCTTGTGATCTACTCCTCTCTATTCTTTTGGTCATATGTCTGGATATGTCTCTATTCGACACACTTCATTTCTCTTTCTCTACTTGATTATGTCTGTATATTTTCCTTTCTGACACAACTTATCAATAACAACTCATACTATTTACAATTTTGCCTTTGTCTTGATATTTTTCAAATTATGACATAGTTATAATTTTTTCATCACACATTTCCTTTGTCCT
The DNA here is from genome assembly GCA_037957365.1 of Torreya grandis. Taxonomy (NCBI): domain Eukaryota; kingdom Viridiplantae; phylum Streptophyta; class Pinopsida; order Cupressales; family Taxaceae; genus Torreya; species Torreya grandis. The sequence goes on from JARHVA010004862.1 coordinate 110,242, forward strand.
AGATATCATATTTATATATAATTGATTTAGGGTTCCATTTCTTCTATGTGTTCACACTTAGACTGTAAACACATCATACCAATTCTGGACTTTAGTTCATTATGACTTGAACTTTTCGTTCCCTCACCTTGATTCCATACATCATTGCCATAATTTTAGGTCGTTTTATTATCTATATCATTTTTTAGACTCAAGTTTTGATGCATAGGCTCATTAATTTATATTTGATCGATTAGATCGATCAATATCATTGACTATGTTGAGATCTAGAGGTTACACACTAGTTTCTACATGTTCCTACAACTAACCATTTATCTATATATAACTTTAAATATTATTCATTGATCTTATGTTGAGTGCCATGATCCAATTATCTCTTTTTGGTTGGTTCAACTTTAAAACATGTCCATTTGATCACATTTTGACTGGTTCATGCTATCTATATGATCTTTGTACACTTTCAAACTTTAGCATTCTCATCTTTAAAATGAATCCATTTATCCTCCTGACCCAAGCTTCTACATGCCATTCAATCTCTAAAGATACATGATATTTATCTCTACCTAGTCATTAAACATTAAGATCTTTATCCCATATCACAGCTTCCTATATCTTTGGATCACTTTTGCTTTATCGGTCTTATCAAACTTGCTCAGTCTCTAACTAGCTACTATGTCAATAAATATTGATCACTTTGTTCCATCTAGGTCCATTCACTCTATTTGATCTTCTTTATATGATCATCTAGTTGTATACACCTAAAACTAGCTACTGATAACATCCTATCAGGTTTTTGGCTAGTTTCCATCTAAAATGCAAAATTTGGCCTAAAAACACTAAAACACGCAAAATGATGTGAAACTAATATATTCAAGTGCCAATTTTGGTCAAGGTATTCCTAAATGGGGAAATGTAATTTATGGGTCAGCTAACTTTGATTAGTTTATTTTGAGTCAAAATGCCAAATTTGCACCTGCATGTTCTAGACTACTCTTTCCTATCAAATCTTTTGTACAAGACTCGTACCATTGTTATTTGTTGTTGGCAACATTCTAAATAGGAATACACATCTAACGTGGAATTATAGTTCCAATCTAGTCAAATTTAGGACCAATAATAGGGCATTCTAATCAATTTGTGTAATTTGTGCACAATGTGCTTAATCATGCCTAAGAGATAATTAACCCAAATCAAAGCCTAATAAAAAATTCCATGGAAAATTTTTGAATAATTTTTTTTTGGAAATAAATATTGAATATCTACATCATCAAGTAACCTCATTTCTTGGGAAGACATCCCTAGGTCATAAATGCCATAAATATCAGGATTCATGCCCTCTAAGCCTCATCAATGCCTTCCATGATGCCCTCCATGCCTCTAAATACCCCTTCTTTGAATTCCATGATGATGATAATTAAAAACTTAATTCTAAAAATTAAATTAATCCTCAACCACGCATCTCAATCTTGAGATGAATGGTTGTTGTTGATTCTAATCAAATCCAAAAATCTATAAATGGGAGGCCTCACAACATCATTTCTAAGCTTAATTAGTACAAATTTATAATCTTGGATTGGTTCCAAAATCTTCAAGAAACTAGTGTTACCATGCCAAATTGATTCCAAGCCAAGCCAAAGGTGCCAAGAGGAGATGAAGGTAGCCACACTCCATTGAATAAGACCTCTTGAAGCACAACCCGAGTAAGCCACCATTACAAAGGAATTTGGAGCATCCAAGGAAGGTGAAAGGAATTCTTGTGTTTTCATTCCTTAATTTTTATTTGTACTTGTCATTTGATTTTGTTAAATAAGCTCTCCCTAGTGTCTATGCCTAGAGATGTTATATTATTAGTGTGTTTCTTTCAATTTATTTTCATTTCAAAACTAACAACATATTAACCATCCTCTCTTGAGTATTCTTAAATCAAATCATGGCACACCTGATGAGAAAAAATTCATCCTAAACATGAAGGAGATCCTTTTACAACTTTAAAATATTTATTTAAGCTCTTAAAACTCTTGAAAATTGATTTTCTAACTTTATTTTGCTATTTTTGGTTGCCACAATTTTTACACAGTAAATGACATTAGTAGAAATACTAAAATTAGTTACATTCCTTAACTGATGTTGGTCAGTAGAACTAACATCAATTAGATCATGATTGGCCATAACTAACATCGGTGTTATTGACTCACGTCGGTTACTATGTTTTTCAAAAACATAGACTTAAGGGCTAATTTTCTGAAATTTCTTATTTCAAATTTAAAAAGGCTTCGAAGCTAAAGAACATGCTAACAATTTTGCTATAGGACCAAGCAAATTTTTTTCTCAAAACATGTTTAAATCATTTTTGCATGCTTAAAATTTGATTAGGAGCTTTGTTTTTGTGTTTAACAAAGAATTTATGTGTTTTTTATGAATGTTTTTCAAAGTTTGCAACTAATACCAAGGGGTCAAATGAACACCACCAAACATTTCATTTGGGTTTGAAATTAAACACTTGTCAATTATTTCTTGCAATGTTTGATTAGATTAATCTTGTTTGGTAAAAAGAGGTATATTGTGTGTATTCTCTTCTATTTATCCCCTATAGGGAACCATTGGAATCAAAATTGCCATTCTGAATGCAAGTAGCCTAGTCCTAGGCTTAGAAAGAAAATCATCTAAATCACTCACAAAAACCTCATCAAAGTTTGGGTGATCTTGAAAATGACTCTAAAGTCTTTCTACTTTGATTATTTATTTATTTATGCATCTTGGCTTACAAGGGGAACTTCATCACCTCCTGTAAGTTATTTAGGGAAGCTTTGACCTAGGGTTTCATCTCTCAGTATTGACTTCATTTGACTCATTTAGAGCTATAAATGGGACATAGTGGAACTTTGGACATCGCACTTCACTGAGCGAACAATAGGATGTAGTGGTTGTAAAAAGGACTAGACCTTTTTTACAACAAGTTGAGTGATATAGACCCAAAATTCATGATTTTATTTTAAATTGGTTGGTGTAAAATTCATTCTACAATTGATTCCCTTAGATCATTTGGAAACTTGTTAGATTTTAGATAAATACCCACTTTCCATAGAAGTATTGTTGGTGCATGGTGTGCCTCAAGGTCCATATCACAGTACTATCATTTGAGAGAAGGGGAGGGGGGTGTAAAAACCCTACTATATAATGTGCATTTACTTTTAGATGGACAATTAAAATCCTCTTGAATGACATATATTGATGGATTCCAATAGTACCAAGTAACCATGTCAATTTGGGATCTAAAGGTGATTAATTAGTTGGTCTTTTCCTATATTAGAATGTTGTTTGGAGTTAAAACTTGGTGTAAAAAATCAATCCAAAAAAAACACATGGTCCTCATTTTTATTTGAACAAAGAGGCATTACGATGTCCATGTGAGATTATCCATTTGTTTTGCTCATATTTCATCAAAAGCTTGAGAGTCATATCATCCACTTTCGTGTAGTTATGCTACCCAATTGATTCTAGACCTTTACCAATGTTGTTTAAGTCCAATTATAATTTAAATTCAAAGTTACAACTTTACAAGTTCACAGGGTTGATGTGTTAAGTGGGTTCACCATTTGCACTAAACTTGAGGGAGCTTAGGTTTAATTTCCAATTTAGGTTGAACATTGTTTTAGAATTATAATCATTATCATCACTTGGTAGACTTAAGCCTTTTTTTATAAACCCCTTACACTTTAAGTCTATGCATCACAACATTTTGAGTCAAGAAAGGTATTGTTATGCTGCCAAAATTGTAAGAAAACATCTTTGCTTTAGAAAGTTTTTGAAACAAATTATTTCTATCATACCTTTTGGGTAGTATAGAATTGTTACATTTCCCAAATCATTTAAAACTTTATTTCATATACCTTCTTACATAGAGTTTCAAATCTATTTTTACATGTTCAGACCAATCCAAGTGTACTTTTGTGATTTTTTGCATAAAATAGTTATACTGATCACCTTTGTATAGCTTGTTTGTCAAAACAACCAAGTTTTATACCACTATTTATGAGAAAATAAACTATTAATAAAGTTCCTTTTTTTCATATCTTATACATAGTTGATCAAGTCCATGTCCAAGAGTTGAATGCCTAGTGTTTGTTAGACAAATCTGTTAGATTAAAACTTTCATCTATTTTCAAAGTCTATATTTTCACACCATTTGGCCAAGAGTCCTAGCACATGCCTTGTTTGAACCTAGATTTTGACACTATGTTTGGCCAAAATACCTAGCAACTTTTAAATTCCTAGATTAGACTGATTTGAAACACTTTGACCTTAGATTTTGGCATTTCAATTTTTCATTCCATTTAATTGCTTACCTTTGTGTGAATAGTGAAACATTAGATATTTTAAGATATATTTTTTCCTTTCAAATCTTTTCATAAACATTTTAATCCTTTTGAAAAATTTAGACCAAGTTGAAGGCATCATTCATTTTAGATTCTATCCTTTTTAGAGTTTATAGAACTCTTTGAACTTTTATCGTAAAACATTGACTATGGATCCCAACATGTATTCCTACAATTTTAGTGGACTCATGTACAATACATGGATTAGTAATATAGTTGTGCAAGAATAAATGGTGTAAGACCCCTATGCAGATAATATTGCTCATGATATGGATTCTTATCCCTCTTATAATACTCAATTAGGGGCACAAAGCCAAGATCCATTGGCTAACTTTTTAGTTAACATAACACCTTACATAGAATAAGACCAAGATAAAACCACATAATACTCAGCTACAATACCAATAGTAGACAAGCTAGTACATCAACAATCCTACTCTACCAATATAGCTTCCACATATGATCCATTTTTTTTGAGAAACATTTATTAGAGAACAAAGATGAGATTTTGGTTACGGATATAGAGGTAGAGGCTAAGTTTCCAGTAGACTTCCCCCATGAAAATTTACCAAGTCTAGTAAGAGTTCCTAACAATATCATTTATGTTCAATAGGCTTATAATAACAATCTTATGGCTCTATTCCAAACAACGTACCAAGACCCCAATATTTTCAATCGAGATAAAAACATCATGGAGGATCACTTTAACCAGATGCAAATAGCATACCAAACCTACCCTAATTTAACATGTGATTTCAATTAGATGAACATGGTGAGTAAGCCCCTCATTGACCTAGTACCTTCAATAGGAGTGTTGATGGAATTAACTATACAAGAGAATTTGAGTTCTAACCCATTTTAAAAAAATGCTTCAATAGATAACTTGATACGTATGCCAGTTATTGAAGAAGTGTCTTCGACTTCTACACTAAATAGTGAGCCAAAAATAGTATACAATGTGTAAACAATATCTAATCATGATTAAAGTGGTATTAACGCACAAACAACTAGCTAACAACATGTGCCTCTAGTTAATCCCATTAACAAATCATCATACCAAGGAATAGGAGTTTCTATATCTAGCCTCAACCAATTGTTTCCTCAAGTGTACAATATATAGGAATAGATAATTAAACAATGGCTAATGTTATGCCTCAATGATAGAATGTGATGAATCCTACTCTCCTAAACAAGTAGTGAGTGGTATTCCACAACAACAGACATAGTCTAGTATATCAATGAAATGAAGGATGAGTAAATTTTCACCTCAAATAGAGGTAACTAATATTCCACCTCACCAATTAATGACAAACATACCTCTTTAGCCACAAAATAATAGGCCAGTCCAAAACTAAGCAATGACTAGTCAACGACATGCAAATATTGGTCAGTGATAGATGCTAAATTTGTATCATGCTTTCACTTATTTACAAGGATTAATGAAACAAGGATGTCCCCATGTTTCTCAAGTACCTACTAGATAACCATTGGTTCAAAATTTGCCACAAATTCAAAGACAGGGTTTTGGTCCACATGTTCCTACTTAAAAATAAGGTTTGATTAGTTGGTAGCATGTCCCTTTTCAACCACAACAGGCACAATATAGTTATATCCCTTCATCCCAAACATAAAATTATTTAATTCAAACCTTTATCATCAACCCAAACTTTAATATTTGTAGCCAAATGTGCAATTTTAAGTACATCCCAATCTATGTATGTGTGTTCCTGGTCTCTTCCTCAACCAAATCAATCTACTCCAATAGGTGTCTCCATCATAAACCAATCAAAGTTTTCCACTTGTGACCTCCCAACCATCTATCCAAACCATCCTCCCTCAAAACAATATTCCACCATCTAATTTCCTATCCCAAGAATTTCAATAGATGAAGGATGCAATTTTTGTTATTCAGGCAAGGAAGCAAACTAAAAAGTTCAAATTGGATATTGTGTGTTCCTATCCATTCAACATGGAGTATTTTTAGATACCATTTCCTCTAGGATATGAACCACCCAAATTTAATAAGTACAAAGGGAAAGGTGACCCTAAGGCTCATTTGACCGAATTCTTTATCATATGTCAACCAATGGCATAAAGTGACATATACCTTTTGTTGATGTTTCCAAGGAGCTTCACTAGACAAGCCTTATAGTGGTTTTTGAAGTTTCCCAAGAATTCAGTAATGGACTTTGATGATCTTTTTGATAAATTTATGTATCACTTTTCCTATAATCTCAAGCATTAGATTTCATTAGTAGACATAACATAAGCAAAGAAGAAAGATAGGGAGAGTTTTTTAAGTTATTTATAGTGATGGAGAGCCCTTGGAAGCCATTTCACCCATAATTTACTAGATAAATAATTAGCTACTATGTTTACTAAAAATCTTCATAGTGAGATAGCCTAACATCTAGAATTGTAATGTGTACATACGTTCAAAGAGATCAATGATAAAGGTTTGTTAATAGAGCAAGTGATCGTCAATAAGGGATTCATAAATCTCAATTAAAATAATCAAAATCAAGGTAAAAATCAAGAAAATAGCCAAAAACAACATCCTAATCAAGTGCAAGCATCACAAACAACCTAGGCTAATCATCAAGAAAGACACAAGCAATTCAACTGTAATAAGATTGTTGTGGGAAATATAGTAATTGAATCCCATCATGTGAAAACTATAAAAACCTCATCCACACCACCTTTTAAAATTACTCCTACATAGAAACCTCTCCAATATATTCTAGAAGCACAACAACCAAAACCTACATAATAAATAAAATTGATTTTACCATTGCAAACCCCTCCTCCTAAGAGAACCATGCCTATATGTTTTATCTTTAGTGACATAGGAGAACCTATTGAATATATATTTCACAATATTACCACTAATAATCTAATTAGTTGGCATATACTAAAGCACTATCTGCAAGGCATTCCTTACCCTTTGTACTGTGAAAATGAATTTTGTGACTATCATTAGGTCCATGGGCATAATCTATGAAGATGTGTCCAAATCAAGAATTTAATCAGTAATATGTTGGAGAATGGGGAGATAAAATTGGATAATGGTGCTTCCATTTCAAATAAAATTCTTTGGATTTATCAAAACCCTTTTCCTTGACATAACAATCAACAGTAGTAGAATAATTAGCAACAATAACAATGGCCAATGCAATAGCAAAATTAGTAGTTTCAAAATCAAAGGCCAAGCTAGTAGAATCAATAAAATTAGTAACAAAATCCATAATGACAAAACAATAGACAAAACCAAGGCCAAAATGGTAACAACCAACAAACCTACCATATAGTTTCACATGACTAAAATATGGTTGTAGGTCATATTGTAGGGGATAGCATTAATACCATCTCCATTAATCCTATACCAAGTACTAATCAGCCTAGACCATTGCTAAACAACAATATTTAGCCAAATCACATGGATAATCCTTCTTTGAATTGGAAGTGCATATAGATAAACTAAAAAACTAGGACTCCCACTTTTGGATTTTATAATGATAACTCATTCTTTCCACATGACCACATACAAGTGCATCGATAACAAAGACTTGTCCTATCTAGTCCCACACCATTCCCAACATCAGTTAGCAATAATGGTCTAGTATGTAATCTTGATTGTGAAATCACAACTCAAAGGTTGAATATTACTATCTTAGGCCCACAACCATCTATAACTTTGCCTATCATTCGACCAACCATTCATCCTTAAAATAAACCATTCACTACTGACCAAGAAAAGAAGTTTGATATTGGTGGACCAATTGTAAAAGACACTAGCATAAATTTCTATTTTGGATTGTCTATGAATTTCAATAATCCAAAAAAAAATACTGAATGAGTTCTTAACCCAATCCACTATTGCTAGTGATATATCCCCTGATAAATTTTAAGCTTTGGTTAGACACCTAACTCCATCCCAATAAGTCACATTCAACCAAAGTGATATGTCTTCCCTTGGCTTGCTCCATAATAACCCATTTTACATATAAGTTTATATTAGAGTGCATAAAGTGAAACATGTCCTTATCAACAATGGATCTAGCCTCAACATAGTGTCTCTCAAGCTCATCATGCTTCTTGGGTACACGATGACAGATCTTTAGCTAGAAACAAAAACTTTAAAAAGCTATGATAATTAGGAAAGAGAGTGATAGGGAACCATTAGTTGTCTAGTTATTATTGGACCTTTAACCCATGATACACTTTTCCATGTACTGTATATTGAGTTATCATACAACATATTTCTAGGCAGGCCTTAGTTATATGAGATTTGTGTAGTCCCATCAACATTGCACCAATGTATCATGTTTTCCCACACAGGGATGGAAGTGAATATTTTGTGAGATTTACACCCATATGAATACTTCAAGCATCTTGAGGTCAAATTTTTAAGCTATAATTATTAGTATGGTATGAATCCAAGTTCCAAGTAGGATAAATAAAAAGTTATACTTATTGATCCTTCATCAGATAATTACATAGATCATATTACCTTGGATTCTCTTTCCCACATAACACCTCCTGAAGCTTCTAATCATTTCATGATTTCAGATAATGGATCGAGAGAGTATGTGACTTATGATACATTTCATATTACTGATATTCATTATAATCTAAAAACCTTTAGGTGATCTAAGGTCATCCCACATATGAATTGACAACAAAAGAACAAAGATAAGGGACCTATCACATTTATACTAGCATCTGGCCTAGGACCTAATCCTCTTGAAGGGAATGAATCATGGTTATACAACAATGACCAAGATGATTTTTATAAAAATGCAAAGTATCCTATTCTAAATAGGATCATGGAGCATCACAATTATGAAGGAAGAGGCCTCAAACTGAATCAATAAGGAACCATCGAGCTGATTTCCATGACTCAGTATGAAAGACCTTATAGACTTAGATTTAAACCACTTGGGGGTTACCCCACATATTTTATTCAAACTCCATCACCATCAACTAGTGATGATGATGCCAATAATGAAGTAGATTCTAATCATAGCCTTACCTTTGATAACCTAGATGAAACCCACCTATTTGATAACAATGCCATTTATACCCATACCCAAGCCATTCCTTGCAATCCATTTCCATTATATTATTCCCAACTGATATATTGGGACCAAAATTAATCTAGTCTATCGATTGATGAGTTCTAGAATGGTGAGGCATTCTATGATTTCTTAGGTGTTAGAGATAATGTTCTGTTGGCAGATCACAAATCAGGTTTCTCAATCACATTGGATCTTACAACTTATTTTAGAGAGTGAGTGAACACCCTTAGCCAAAAACAAATAAGTAAACCATTGAGGTCTGAAAGTGAAAACCTCTTTGAGGTTCTTTTTAACTAGGGAAAAATTAAAGATAAAGGCCATTATAGTGGTGAAAACCTATTTTAGGCACCATTAGATGGGGGTGTTCATAATTCTTTAAATTTAGACCAAGAGACCACTAACGATAAACTTATCTATAGATCTAAGTTCAATTTTGAGCAACAACCCATATTTTATTAAATTCTTCAAGAATTTATAACTATTTTTGTCACATGGCTAGATCTCCCATTAGGAGATTTAGATTCATCATGCTTAGGAGAAGTTGAAGAGCAAGTCCTAATAGAGGACCCTATCATAGTCCAATAGCTCAAGTTGTTACCTACTATCCTAGAAGATGGTTTGACCCTTCTAGTCAAAAATACAATAGAGGTAAACATCAATACTACATCAGACCTAAAATGGATAAAATTAGGTGCATCACTCATTGAGGAAGAACATGACATTTTTATATCTCTATTAAGAGAGTTTGTGGATATATTTCCATGGGCCTATTCTGACATGCCACGATTAGACCACACCCTAGTTTTACACCACCTTATGGTTAAACTTGATGTCAAACCAATAAAACAAAAGCTATGTAAGATGCATCCTAGCATTATTGTATTGGTAAAGAAAAATTTGGAAAAAATCTTAGAAGTAGGATGTATCTGATCCATTGACTACTCAAAATGGATCTCTGATGTAGTCCCTATTAGCAAAAAGCTTGAAGGATTAAAATTTTGTACTAATTTTTGAGACATGAAAAAAAATTGTCCTAAAGAGTATTTTGCATTGCCTAATATTGACATGATCATTGACTCCATGGTAGGTTATGAAATACTTTCACTCATGAATGGATTTTTAGGATACAATCAAATCATAATAACACTAGAAGATCAACATAAAATAGTATTCACCACTCCATGGGGAACATTTTTCTATCAGGTGATGCTATTTGGCCTTAAGAATGTGGGAGATACATATAAAAGGGCCATGACTATAATATTTCATGATATGATGCATGATATTATTGAAGACTATGTCGATGACATATTGGGAAAATCAAAGACTAGGGTTGACCATCTAGTAGTGCTGCATAGGATATTTAAAAGACAACAAGAGGATAGAGTCAGACTAAATCCAAAGAAATGTGTGTTTGGTGTAACTTTAGGAAAATTACTTGGATTCATCGTGTCTCATACATGTATTGAAGCTGATCTAGCCAAAGTCCATGCTATAACTGAGATGCCATGACCAACCAATTTGAAGCAACTTCATAGTTTGTAGGGTAAGATCCAATCCATCTGACACTTCATCTCTTAGTTAGCAAATAAGTGCCATTTATTTACACATATTTTAAAGAAAGGAGTTAAATTTCATTGGGATGATCACTACCAAATAGATTTTCAATAACTCAAAGATTATCTTGTCAATCCATCTATTTTATTACCTCTTATACCAGGAAAGCCATTCTCGCTATACCTATCAGCTACTAATCATGCCCTGGGGGCACTCTTGCCTCAACATGATAACAATGGAAAGGAGCATGCTATTTAATACTTAAGTCATACCTTGGTTACATATGAACATAAATATGCACCTGTTGAAAACTATTGTCTAGCCATAGTTTCTACAGCTCAAAAACTACATCATTACCTATTAAATAATAAAACCATGGTCATTTCAAAGCTAGATACACTCAAGTATCTACTATCTAAATTAGATTTGAAAGGGAGAATGGATAAATGGATCATGCTTCTTAGTGAGTTTGACATAGAGTATGTCAATCAAAAAGTAGTCAAAGGATAATTTCTTGTAGATCAACTTGTTGAAGCACCTCTCATGGACACACAACCACTCAAGTTTCCATTTCCTAATGAATCCATCATGATGGTTATTGATACACTCCTTAAGGAGTAGCCTTGGAAGCTATATTTTTATGGTTCATTCACTATGCATGGATTAGGGGTAGGCCTATTATTTGCTACACCACAGGGGGATCTAATCCCTAAATCATTCAGAATTAGCTTTCCTTATACAAACAACATGGCTAAGTATGAAGCACTTATTTTAAGATTTTGACAATTAGTACATTGGAATATATTTCATATTCAAGTTTATGGTGATTCTCAGTTAATCATCAATCAGGTCACAGATCATTTTTATACCAAAGATGACAAGTTGGTTCCATATAAAGCCATGGTTGACACTCTTAAAAATCAAATTGCCAACATTTGGTTTGAGCATATACCAAGGGCTATTAAAAAAACTATAGACGCCATGGCTAATATTGGATCTTAATTTGAAAAATAGATAAAGATAAAGAATATCAATTCCTCATCAAGAATTTGTCAGTACTAGCTCATGAACCCTCAATCATTGCCATGATTTGTGATATTATTGGTATTAATTTTATCTGGTACTCAAACCTTTACAACTACCTTCATGACCAAGTTATACCACCTAACCTATCTCAGAAACAATCCAAAGCCTTCATTCATCATTCCACTCATTATACTTTACATGGATCCACTCTTTACCATCATAGTTTTGATGGAACTCTGCTTCGTTGTTTAACTTTAGTACAGTCTACATTAGTGTTAAGAGAAGTTCATGAAGGAGTATGTGGAACTGATTCTAGTAGGGTAGTCCTATTCAAAAATATCTTGTGTATTAGTTATTATTGGCCCATAATAGATGTACATGCCATTGCATATGTAAATAAATGTGACAAATGTCAATGGCATGTTAATTTGATTTATGCCCCACCAAAAACTCTAAAAATTATGTTGACACCATGGCCATTTTCTATATGGGAACTTGACTTCATTGGGAAGATTAACCCCACTTCATCTAATGGCCATAAACATATCCTTACCACCACCAAATATTTCACTAAGTGGTTTGAAGCTATACCCCTCACTTATGTAAATAGAAAGTAAATTTCCAAATTCATCTTCATCCATCTCATTTACTACTATGGTATCCCCTTTAACATTATATTTGATAATGTAGGATCATTCAAAAACAAAGATGTAGACTAGTTATGTAATAAATACAACATCACACAACACTTTTATATAGCATATTACCCTCAAGGTAATGTCCAAGTTGAGGCATCTAAAAAATGCATTGTCAACATTCTCAAAAATATTATCAATGATGTTAGTTGTGATTAGCACCTAAAAATATTCCCTACCCTTTGGGAATACCATACTAGTCAGTGTGCCCCCATAGGAGCCACTCCATACTCACTTGTTTATGGTACTAAATCCACCTTTCCCATTGAGGTTGAGTTGTGTTCACTATGCATCTCTTTGAAGCATGTCCAGGATGATCATGAATATCAAGTAGCTCACCTACAAGAGCTAGATCTACTTGATGAAAAACACACAATCGTGCTCAAAAATCTTCAAGTATATAAAAATAGACTCAAAGGCCACTATAATTATTTTGTAAAGTATAGAATATTTGAACGTGGTGATCTTGTTCTTAAAGATAACCAAAATAATACCATAATCAAGAAGAAACATAAAGGGAAATTCAAACCAAACTAGATAGGGCCTTTCATCATCACTACAAATTATGTATCAAGAACATATAGGCTTGCCACACCAGATGGTGATGAACTTCTAGATCCAATGAATATTATTCATCTCAAGTAATACTATGATTGAATGCTAAGGTGTATTGTCTATAAGGACCATTTTAGTTGTGCCTTTTTATCACTATTCTTCTTTTTACACATACCATTCTTATCTATCCTCTTTACCCTATCCACTTTTCAATTTTGACCTATCAACCCAAAGTGTTCTAAAAACCTAGCCTATTTGACTTTGGCTTTTGTCATTCATTACATAGTTTCAACATCAAGGTATCTGATCAGTTCACCAATTTTTTCAAGAACTTCAAATAGAGATCATATTTTTGGATAGTATGATAGAAGTTTTAATAGTTTCATCCTTCATTTATTAGTCATTTCTTACCACGGATCTTAATACTAATTATAAATACCTTTGTTAAAATTAGTACCTTTGATCTATGCCATTATATCCTAGTTCTAACCATTTATGGGTAAATTAGGAGAAATACTAAGCCTTGATGTACTAACTTGCCATTTCCTATACCATGCTATGTCTTTTTACCAACTGTGACTTTTTTTTATTTGACTGCTACACTAGTCAAGTTCCTCTACTAAAATTATAGAACTATAGTGACTTGAGGTCCTATTATAAGACTATGTAGGCAAACCTCAATACTTGTTGAATTTAGCTTAGTCACCCTTTTCAAAATGCTCTTGCCATTTTATGCGAAACCCAAGTATGAACACTATCTCCATTTTATGAGCAACCTAAGCCAGGCTCTAACCATTTTGTGAGTAACCTAAGCCACACTCTCACCATTTTATGAGCAAATTTAGTTTAAACACTCTCACCATTTTGTGATTTTGAACCATTTAGTTTCTTGTCATTCTCGATTAAGTTAAGACACACCAAAACTTCCAAAAACATTTGTAAAATTGTTAGAAAAGAACACAAACATTGACCACTTCTTTGCCATAAGGATTATGGGATCCCTTAATAACTAACAAGCAAATTACTTTTCACTTAGTTTCCCCATCCTTCTTGGCCTTTTTTTCTCATGAACTTACCATTTTTCAGGACCATTCTCATTATTCTATCAAATTTGTTCTATTCATTTTTATCAATTATGACATTCTTTGCATTCCCTGGGAGAACTAAATTTGGCCCAAAGTTTTTTATTGGATATTACATCCATAGAACTATGTAGGCAGCATCCAATTACCTAGTTCATATGGAGATAGCTCAAACACCCCCTTCTTTTTCTTCTATTCCCCCATTTAGTTTGTTCGTTAAGTTATCACCTATTTTTTAGGGCCAATGTTCGTAGGATTTTTTATTGCATTATTTGTTTATTTGTTTTTTCTTATATTATTTATTTGTTTGCTTCTTTTTTTTCCTTTCAACATTATTTCCTTGATTGAGTTTATGTGTGTTCATTTGGTGATTACTTATCCAAACTAACACTTAAATCCATCCCTATTCATATGTTTACATTGTCATCATGGTTTTTATCATTGGTACATTATTTTCTATAAAGTATTAGATTACAAGAGTCAATCCTTAAGCATATTTTGGCCAATTCTTTATGGTTTTCTATCATAAATCCTACCTCACATGTTACTCCAAAAATTAGCTTCAATAATTCTATTCATCAATAGAAATATGTCTTCAGCACTGACATCCTGATTTCACTCCCAATCATATACCAAATATAGTAATTGACCATGAAGGAATTTCAATATTTATCAGTTCAGATGAGCATCTCCCTACTAGTAGGTTTTTCCAATTAATCATTACCCTCCATGTCAAGTTATCATCATCCTCTACCAATTTTATCATGTTCACCATAATCAAGGTCCAATGATTATAACCACCTATGGGCAAATCATTGGACACCATTCCACTTGCATTTCTCAATAATCATAACCACCTTTAGGCAAATCATTGTGTTGTCACCACTTTACTTTTTCTACCTATATAGGGGTATGTTATTATCTTATTTGTCTATCCTAACTAGGGTATCTCCATCTTCTCAATAATTATAACTAACTTTGAGTAAATTATTGTATTATCATACCATGTTGCCACTATCAAGGTACAATGCTTATAACCACCTTTGGGAAAACCATTTTGCACTGTACCATTTGTATTCTTAATGATTTTGACTAATTTTTCACTATCACTATGTTTTCACTCCATCATATTTCCTTTTTTTGGTCCCCTCATTTCACTTCTTTCTTTTCAAAGGACCATTTGTTGACCCACTTATGCCAACCATTACCTCGAGGGGACATCATATAGTTAGTATATCATCATTGTAATTGTAGGTATGCATGACCTTTTCATTATTTTAGAAGATGTTACTATTCTTATATCTTACAACACCTTCCAAAACAAGGGAAAACTATAAACACCTAAAACTGGCCATTGATAACCTCTAATTAGGCTTTTAGCTAGTTTTCATCTAAAATGCATAATTTGGCCTAAAAACAATAAAACACACAAAATTATATGAAACTAATATATTCAAGTGCTAATTTTGATTAGGGTAACCCTAAATGGGGAAATTCAATTTATGGGCCAGCTAGCTTTGATCAATTCATTTCGAGTCAAAATGCCAAATTTTCACCTACATGCTCTGGATTGTTCTTTCCTATCAAATATTTTTCACAACACTTGTGCCTTTGTTATTTGTTTTTGAAAAAATTATAAATGGTAATATGCATCCAATGTATCTAATGTGGACTTCCAATTCTAATCTAGTCAAATTTAGGACTAATAACAAGGCATTTTGATCAATTTGGGTAATTTGTGCACAATGTTTTTAATCATGCCTAAGAGCTAATTAACCCAAATCAAGGCCTAATTTAAAATTCCATGGAAACTGGTTGAATAATTTGTTTTATAAATGAATATTATATATCTGCATCATCAAGTGACCTCATTTCTTGTGAAGACATCCTTAGGCCATAAATGCCACAAATATTAGGATTCATGCCCTCCATGCCTCATCGATGTCTTCCATGATGCTCTCTATGCCTCTTAATTTCCCATTCTTCCAATTACATGATGAGGATAATTAAAAAATTAATTCCAAAAATTAAATTAATCCTCAACCACATATCTCAATCTTGAGATGGATGGTTAAGGTTGATTCTAATCAAATCTAAAAATCTATAAATAGGAGGCCTCACAACATCATTTCTAAGCTTAATTAGTGAAAATTTATAATGTAGGATTGGTTCTAAAATCTTCAAGCAACTAGTGTTATAACTTCAAATTGATTCCAAGCCAAGCCAAGCTACAAGCCAAAGCTGGCAAGAGGAGATGAAGGTAGCCACACTCCATTGAAGAAGACCTATTGAAGCACAACCCAAGAAAGCCACCATTACAAAGGAATTTGAAGCATCTAATGAAGGTGAAAGGAATTATTTTGTTTTCATTCCTTGATTTTTAGTTGTGATTGTCATTTACTTTTGTTAACTAAGCTTTCCCTAGTATCTAAGCCTAGAGATGTTATGCTATTAGTGTGTTTCTTTCATTTTGTTTTCATTTTGGAACTAACACTATAGTAACCATCCTCTCTTGAGTCAAATTCATAGATCATATAATTGTTGGATCTTTTGATAAGACCAAAATTTATGTCTACCTAACTCTAGAGAGAGCGACACTTGGAATTAGTATGTGGCTTCTATATATTGTTATTAGTTTTTCGCTATTGAGACACTTGTAAATCTCACATTACTCATTTAAATTTTGAATTTAAACCTCTCTATTGATTTACTTTTTAGGATCCATGAGTGTGACACTTATCACTTACATGTTAACACAAAGGTCCTTTTTAAAATTTGACTTCTTTACACTTCATTGGATCATCTTTGTATGATTAAGCACTAGCCATTGATCAATATGGGATATAATATAAAGTATAATACTTAGGAACTATTAAGTCCATTGATCACTTCTCAATCCATTAATTATTAGGTTGAAGGGCTAGTTTTGCAATGGTGACGAAGGCTTAAATAATAACTTAAGCTACTGGGTCTAGGCTATATCTAGTCAACATCAAAATATAAAGTGCCTTAAAAAACTTTACAAGGTACCATTTGATGCTTCTTAGATTATTATTTAGAACATTAGAGGCACCCTTCAATTCATAAAAAATGATCCTTCATAACTTTCCAAGTGTCCTTCAATCTTTCTAAAGATAATTTCCTCAAAACTTTTTTTATAGGATTTTTGGCTGAAGAGAATTAAGAAAATTCCCCTAAACAATGATATCAAATGCTTTTCTCAAAACAGATGCCAATTTATACAATAGACTAAGTATGGAAACTTAGTAAACTTTTAATTGAGAGACAACCTTATGCATTTGTAATATTTTCTATACTCATCCGCATGACTTAAAATTTAGATCACAAAAAATAAACATAAACCTAATTATCATAGTGTGATAATTTCCTTTAGAAACTACCATACATGAAAATACTATTATCATCAACCTGTGTGCTTAGCCATATCTTTCAGGATAATTATGTGATCAAAGTGATCCATATGACTATTCTTGTATTTCCATAAAAATTAAAATTACACACTTAAATCCATGAGGTCTATACAAAATTTCCATTCACCTCAACATCATTATCACTAATTCTTTAATAGTTCATTCTTTCTTTGACATCAATGACAATTCTCAGCATGTTAATGACTATGTCCAATAATCTCCCCCTTTGTCATTGATGGAAAGACACCTTTAGAATGAATTCTTACACATCCTATCACCATCATTCTAATTTCTCCTCCTATGACATTAATGACAAAGGATTTATCTATTACCAATCATGTTAAGCAATTTCTCCTCTTTTCACATTTGATAATTTTAATTGAGACTATTATGATCCTTAGGCTTATAAGGCTTGAACACACTATGAGGAACTCCCCCTAGGTCATATGAGCCTAGATACTCCATGAACACCTTTAGACCACTCAATGTCCTTTATATCATCTTTTAGGGATTAATAATATTTCTATGAGACTCCCTCTAGACTCATGCTCTATCACTTGGATCTATTGATGTGATGTAGGAGCCACCACTCCCAAATTCTATCTCAAATACTCAAAATATTCCTTTGGAAGAGGTTTGGTGAATATTTTTGCAATTTTGTCCTTAGTTGACACATATTCCATTGTGAATTTTTGATCTATAAACCTCTCTCTTAACAGGTGATACTTGATTGATATGTGATTATTTCTAAAATGCATCACTAGATTCTTTGATATATTTATATCAATTGAATTATCAAAAATAATAAAAATAAGTTACTTGTACTTGATGTCCTTGAGTGTTTTTTTCATCCATAAGACTTGAGTGCAACATGCCACTACTGCTACATACTCTACTTTTATTATAGATAAATTAAATACTCTTTATTTTTGTTCAACCTTGAAATAAGTCTATTTCTAAGGGGAAATGTACCACCAATAGTGTTTCTTCTATCATCTATGATTCTTACCCAATCAACATCTATATATGTTTTCAAACTGAAATCTTTACTTGTAGGGTACTATAGGCCATAGATAATTGTGCTCTTGATGTATCTAAAAATCCTTTTCACTACATTGACATGTGACTCTTTAGGAGCAACCTTGAATATAGAAACCATGAACACTACTTTCATGATATCTAATCTTGATAAAATTAGGTATAGCAATCTACCTATCATTGATCTATATATAATTTGATTTACATCAAGTGACTCATCCTATTTGCTCAACTTACATCTAGTTATCATGGGAGTACTAACTGGTTTACTATATTCCATTCCAAATTTATTGAGCATCTACTTTTCATACTTTTTTTGGGATACGAATATACCTTCATCATATTTTAATATTTTTAGACCAAGGAAGAAAGAAATAAAGTTGTCCTAATAGTGACATCTCAAACTCACTTTGCATTTGTGTAGAAAATTATTTACACATCTTATTATTTCTATTACCAAAGATGATGTCATCTACATAAAAAACAACAATCAACATAGGCTCACCTTTTGATTTGAAATATAGATTGTTATCTACACATCCTTTGTTGAATCCTTGTTGTAGGTACTAGTCCAATCTTGAATACAATGCTCTAGGTGCTTGTTTTAAACCATATAAGGCTTTCTTCAGCCTACATACATAATATTCATGTTTAAACAACTGAAAACCTTCATGTTGTTCTATGTATACTTCCTCTTATAGGTTCCCATTTGAGAAAGTAGATTTGACATCCATTTGGTATACTTCAAACTTCTTGTAACAAGAGAATTCTAGAAACATTCTTATAGCTTCTAATCTAGAAATTGAAGAAAATATTTCCTCAAAGTCTATGCCTTCAACTTGTGCATATCCTTTGTACACCAATCTTGCTTTATTCCTTATAACAACTCCATCTTCATTGAGCTTGTTTCTATAGACCCATTTTTTACCTATCATATTCCTGTTTGAGGGTCTTATAACTAATTACCAAGATTTGTTCTTTTATATTTGACTCAGTTCTTCTTCCATAGCTTTTAGCCAATTTTCATCCTTGCTGGATTCAACATAGCTCTTATGCTTAATTCTAACATTAGAGTAAAACTTACTCTATCCTTGTTCATTGTAGCTCTTCTCCTTGTCTAAACTCCTTCATTCTTATTACCAATTATCTACTCTTTAGGATGATCCTTTTGAACAAATTTTGGAGGTGACCTTTCATTCATTTCTTGGCTTCCTATTTATCTACTTCATCTTCAAGATATAATTCTTCAATACTGATTTCTTTTTCAGGTTCAAGATGTTTCAATCCTTCTTCAACCTTGTAACTGATACTCTCAACATTCTTGTGTAGTCTCTTATTATAACAAACATTGGTTTTATTTTAAGTAGAATAACTAGGAAATATTCCTTCATCACATCTTGATTCAAAGCTTCCCAATTTTTCCTCCTTTCATCTGATATAGCATTTTCTTCCAAACATTTTGAAGTACGTAACAGATAACATAGCTCATAGGGAATTTGGTTACTATTTACCCTTAGTTGACCTGTATCCAAGATGTATACTAGTGTTTAGACTACTTCTCTCCAATATCCATTAGGTAACTTGTTATCATTTAGCATTGTTCTAGCCATTTTCTTGACTATTTTGTTCTTTCTTTCAACAACTTCATTCTACTATGGAGTCATTGATGCAAAGTAATGCATTTTTATCCCATGTTTGTCATAATAATTTATGAATTCATTTGAGTTGAATTATCCACCTTTATCAGATCTTAAGCATTTAATTTTTTGTCCAATATCATTTTAAACTATGGCTCTAAATATCTTGAATCTCTCAAAGGATTGTGACAAATCCTTCAAAAAGGTTACCCATGTCATTCTTTAGTAATCATCTACAAACAACATGAAGTATCTCTCTCCTTTTGATCTTCTTGTCTTGGTAGGACCACAAAGATTAGTATAGCCTAATTGTAAAGGCTTTGTAGTTGCATAATCCTTTGTTTGAAATTTAACCCTTCTTTGCTTACCTAGTTGACATTCCTTGTAGGTATTATCTATAGGTTTGGTTATCTTGGGTATGTGTCTTACACACTTATTTGAGCTTACTTTGACTAGGTTATCAAAGTTGACATGACCCATTCTCCTATGTTATAACTAACTCTCAACAATCTTTCCCATGAGGAAACTATTACCATTTACTTAAACAATATTATAGATGTTTTTTTAGTACTTTTCCCTTGTGAAACTATTCTTCCAGATCTCTTTAACTTACAACCTTCCACATTAAATGTGACCTTATATCCACTGTCACATATTTCGTTGACACTTCACAGATTATGCTTTAATCCTTCAACATAAAGGACATCATGTGTACTTATTTTTCCATCTATGTTCTAGGTTCCTTTACATTTGATCTTTCATTTTGTGTTAGCTCCCAAGCTAATATATCTTTCTTTACATTTGCTCAATTTGGTAAACTTTCTTTTGTCACCAGTCATATGTTTTGAGTAGCCACTGCCTATCACCAATAAACTATGTTCCTTGGCATAAAGTGAAGTTTGAGAAATCATGGATTGATTTTTTAATCTCCACACATCCTTGAGTATCTTATATGGCTTCTTCTCAGAGACTTGTGAACCTTTGTTCACACTAAAAGGCATGCCTTTCTTCTTACTTTGTACTTTTGATCTTATAAAACTTGTTATACAATGTTTAGTTATGTGACTAGAATTATTGCAATTATAACACATTACATTTGTATCTAATAGAGGAGTGAATGATTTTATACTTTGAAAAATTTCTCTCCTTATAGGTATAACTCTACAATTAATATCCCTATGACCAAAGTTATTATAGTTATAAACATAACCATAAAAGATGAGGAGTACCTAGTCATAGTATATATTAGTGTAGTACGAGGAGCTCCTCTAAACTTTGGCTTCTTCAAGTCTCTCACTTTGGTGTATCCATCTACATCAGCTACCTTTATCTTCTTCTTTTATTCACACTTATTTTTAGGTTCAAACTTCTTCACATCAACTATATTTGAATCTTTATTTGTGTCTTTTCTAGCTTTATCTTTAATTGATTTAGCTTCTCATACTTTGAGGTTTTAATATAAGTGAGAAGATATACTAATTGATTAACTTTTTCCCTTTTCATAAACAACACCTAATCTCTCTTTTGAGGGATTTTGAGAGTTGATAAGTTCATATAGAATTTCTAATCCTCTTATCAACTTTAGAATTTTGTTTAGTTGACCTTTGGATTTTTTGAGATATTTACTCAAAGCCACTATCTCTACTTATATATTTATATATTCATAAGTTTTATATTGTAGTTCAATTTTGAATACATCTTATATTATCATAGCCTCTTCAACTTGTGTCTTTAGATTTACCACCATTTGATCAGATTTCTCAAGACTTTTGGATATTTTCTTAGTTTCCTTTTACCTAAGATTTTTCTATTTTGAGCTCTCTTTTCTCAACTTGTCAATTTTCTCTAAAGCATAAACGATCTCACATTCAAGATATGCTTCTCCTTATTCTTCATCTAAGTCTTCTTCTTCTTGATCTAAAGAAGCTAATTATATTGTCATGAATAGGAATTCCTTTTCCTTAGCCATAAAATCACAATCATGATCATCATTGGAACTATCATTGTCATCGATTGAATCACTATCTTATTTTATGCATAGATCTTTCTTGTTTTTGAACAAGTTCTTATTGGGATAATATGTTTTTACCTTTTTTATACTCTTTACTTGCTCAAATTTATCCTTTTTATTATTAGGGAATTTAGCATCAAAATGTCCTAATTTACCATAGTTAAATAATTTGAAGGGTAACTTATTTTATACTTTCCATATCCTCTCTTCAATCTCCTGATAAAGTTGGTTTATTCTTCTTCATCACTCTCCTTAGATCCAGATCAGAATGCTTTTACTTTTTCTTGCTAAGAAATTTGAATGCAAATTCTCTCTTAAAGGTTTCTATATCTCCAATTATCATCTCATAGGATATGAAGGTCCCATGAAACTCATCAACAATGAGTTTATCTATATCTCTTTCTTATTCTATTGCATAAATTTTAAGATCATATCTTGATGGGCAAGGTATTAAAACATTTTTGACAATGACTGAATCTTTAATTTATACTCCAAGGCCTCTAATTTCATTGAATATTTCATCTACCCTAAGGAGGTAGTCTATAATATTTTCCTCTTCATATATATTAATACTCTCAAACTTGCCTTTGTAAGTTTGTAGCTTGGCCTACTTTATGTTGTCATATCTTTCATAGATGATCTTCAGTTTGTTCTAGCTATCTTGAGCATTTTGACATTATATTAGTTTGACAAACTCAAAGTTTGATAGTCCACAAAGAATAACATTATTTACCTTAGCACTACTCTCATATGCCTTCTTGGTAACCTAATCAATAGGAGTTGTAGTAGGGGTTGTATATCCATTTACTACAGACATCTATACATTAAATTGTAATGAGGATAAGTATGATTCCATTATTATGATATAGAATGCATAGTTATATTCATCAAATAGAGGTGATTTATTTGATAAAGATCCTTCACGACTAGCCATATGTATTATCCTTCCAAGATCTACTTGAGATAATTAGGATTCTATTAGAAACTTGTGGCTTTGATGCCAATTGTTGGAACACAAATAAATACTAAGAGGTGGAGTGAATCAGTATATTAATCAAAACCTATCCTTTAATACCTTTTAGAAGAAATTAAAATATATATGTAGATCAAAAAATATATGAAGAGATCATACAAACACAAATACACATGACATAAGATTTATACATGAAAAACCCAAATGGAAACACCATGGTGAGAATAGCTACTAGAAACTATTATTATATTCTAACCTCACTATCAAAACTCATTGATTACAATGTTTAAGGACACCAATCCTAAGGAAACACCAATCCCCTAATTTAAGATCACAACTCTAAATAATCACCCACTCCCTAATTTGAGCACCCACTCAGTTTAGCTAATGGCCTTAACCTATCAAAATATTCTATGGAGATACAACTCCAATTTACAAATCAAACTCATAGATGAATCCAAATATTCTTTCATTATTACAAGTCTAATCTATAATTAGTCATACTCTACACATTATCATTTGCCTTACTTCCTCTCTATTCCTCTAGTCATGTGTCTAGATATGTCTCTATTTGACACACTCCATTTCTTTCTCTCTACTTTAAAGTGTCTGTATATATTCCTTTTTGACACAACTTATCAGTGGTAGCTCATACTATCTACACTTATGCATGTGTATTGATATACTTCAAATTATGACATAGTTCTAATTTTTTTAATCTCGCATTTCCTTTGTCTTAAATATCATATTTATATACAAGTTATTTATGGTTCCATTTCTTTTATGTGTTCACACGTAAACTATTAACGCATCATACCAATTTTGGACTTTAGTTGAATAAGACTTGAACTATTAGTTCCTGTATCTTGATTCTATGAATCGCTACCATAATTTTAGGTCTTATTACTATCTATAGAATTTGATGGAATCAAGTTTTGATGTACATGATCATTAATGTATATTTTATTAGTTATATTGATTAATATTGTTGACTATGTCAAGATATAGAGATTACACACCAATTTATACATGTTTCTGCAACTAACCATTTGTCTAGAGATAACTTTAAATATTGGTCATTGATTTTGTGCTTGGTTCCATGATCTAATTATCTCTTTTTACTAGATAAACTTTAAAATTCATCCATTCAATCACATTCTGATAGGTTCATGCTATTCATTCAATCTTTGTACACTTCTAAACTTTAGGTTTGCCATATTTAAAATGTGTCTATTTATCTTCTTGATCTGATAGTTTATGTGTCATTCAATCTCCAAAAATTCATGACCATTATCTCTACCTATTTTTTAAACATCAAGCTCTTTATCCCATCTCATTGCTTCTTATATATTTGAATCACTTTCACTTCATCGATCTTCTCAAACTTATTTGATTTCTAACTCACCACTATCTCGATAAATATCAATCACTTTGTTCCATCTAGGTCCACTTGATTTCTTAGATATTGATATTCTTTATATGATCATCCAATCACCATTAGATCTTTTGATAAGCCCAATATTTATGTCTTCTTATCTCTAGAGAGAGTGACACTTGACATTAGAGTGTGCCTTCTATATATTGATATTAGTTTTATGATATTGATACACTTAGTAATCTCTCATTGATCATTGAGCTTTTGAATTTAAACACTTTGTTGATTTACTATGTAGGTTCCATTATTGTGACACTTGTCATATGGACATTAACTCAAATATTCTTTTGACAATTTCACTTGTTTGTGTTTCATTGGATCATCTTTGTATGATTAAACACTATTCATTGATCAAGATGGGACATAATATAAAGTATAAAACTTAGGAACTATTAATTCCATTGATCACCACTCTATCTATTAATTTTTAGGTCAAAGGACCTATTTTTCAATGATGACAAAGGTTTAAATAATAACTTAAGTTATCGTGTCTAGCCTATATCTAGTCAACATCAAAATAGAAAGTGTCTTACAAAACCTTACAAGGTACTCTTTGATATTTCTCAGAGTGTAATTTAAAACATTAGATGTGCCCTTCAGTTCATATAAAATTATCCTTTAGAATTTTTTAAGTGTCCTTTATTCTTCCAAAAGTTCCCTTTGGAACTTTTGTTGTAGGATTTTTGGTTGAAGAGATTTAAGAAAATTCCCAAAAACAATTATCCCAAAACACTTTTCCTGAAATAGATGCCAAGTTACAAAATAGAATAAGTATGGAATCTTAGTAAACTCCTATTTGAGGGGAAACCTTATGCATTTGTAATATTTTCTATACTCATTTGCATGAATTAAAACTTAGACCACAAAAAATAGGTAGAAATATAATTATCATAATGTGATCATTTCCTTTAAAAAATACCATATGTGTAAATATTGTTATCATTAACCTATGTAATTTTAAATATATTTCAAGATAAATACATGAGTAAAGGGATTTATATGACTGTTCTGGTATTTTCATAAACATTAAAAGTACACACTCAGCTCCATGAGGTCTTTATAATATGTCTATTCACCTCAACATCTTTGTCATCAATGCTTTAATAGCTCATGCTTTCTTTGACATCAACGGTAATTATCATCACATCAATGATTATGTCCAACAATTACATATAAATAAGCTATCTCTCTTCCATTAAGAAGTGCTAGACTAAGAGGTAATCCTATAGAGCATATTCATATTCCTATTATCTGAGCCTATGCCATGGATAAATAACCTATCATAACTCTAGTTATACATCATTCACACCTTGATTATGTGGATTTTAATGGTAATGCATCTAAATATGAACAATACAAATAATAGAAAGGTGAGATACATATTGAGAATCAAGACACTCTCCCTCCAATTAAACATCATGACATAATTATGAGCAAAGATGAGGTATTATAGAGATTTAGAGATAGAATTCAATAATAACCCCTTGATTATCCACAAATCCTACAATCCATATTAGAGAAAAAAATAAATGATGGTCAATCTTCAACTCTACCAGTTAATAATGTTATTACACCTATAGTGGGCATAACTCAACCAACTCAACTAACACAACCTAAAATTTTAATTCAATAACCATCTATGACATCTACACCCTTGTGTCTAGTTCCTCAACTCTAGATGTACAATCCCTTATGCATGATATTCATATTGTATAGTCTAAGGTGCTAAATCTCGAGAAGGGATCCATTAGGCCATCACATGATTGGGATTCTAACATTCTCTTACATAGACCTATTGATGCCTAAGTATGTACCACAGGTACCGAGTTTGTTTAAAAACAATACTCATTTTAGAATTTAGAGAATTTAGTGCATGAGTTTTAGGTTGTGATAATCATGTTATATATTGGTGGAATAGAGGTAGAAAAAGTGACTATTTTACAATATTTATATTAGTTGGTGGTTGGAAGCCACTATGCCAAACAATAGATATATACAAAGTATGTAATAATTATAAAAAGAACAATGAATTATGATCAAGAACTAAATTAATAATTAATTTAGAATGGATATTTATAATGAAAAGATTAACTAAGGTGATCTTCATCAAAAAAAGAGAAAAAGGAAGGGTAGGGTAGAAAGAAATATTGTTGATGTTCATTCCAAACATCATGACAAAGTTTATATTTCATCCAAGCATGAACTCAAAGCCAACATGTGAAGTGAGATAGCTTAGCCTAAATCACATCACACATTAGGAAAACTTTTAAGGAAGGTGTAAATAATGAAAACAAGAATCAATTTCACTTTAAATATTTTACCCTTGCAAGCAAATAACATTCACACAAAAACAAGAAGGTTAAAGGAAACAAAATGAAACTAAAGACTTTTAGTGAACCTCATATTGATACGAGTTAACACCTCTAAAATTAAAGGTGTACCTTGAGAATTCATATGAACCATTAAAATATAGATGTTAGAACAAGCAAATGAGAGAGAATCCATGATAGCAAACACATAGATAAAACTAGACAATCTTTACAAAATTCCTTGCTTGTATTGTTTACTCCAAGTTTACAAAGTAATTTGGGCTCTAAAAGTCTCCCTCCTAATTTTACAAAATGGTATTATTTCCTTTTATAGAATGCCCTAACAACATACCAATTAGTCATGAGATATAAATGCATAAGAGATAAGGGCAATTGTCCTTCTTATAAAGTTCAAGATTACAATTGCTTTATTAAAGTGGATTGACCTATAGGCAAACATGATAACAAACTAGTACATGCCTTTACAAAACAAAATTAACCTTCAAAATTAGTTCTTAAAATGGTGTTAAATTTATTAAATAACCCCTCTATTTGTCTACTGAGACACTCTATTTAAAAGCCATCGACTAGCTCTTAGGCTAAAATTTGATGTCCATGCAAACGTGTTTGACGTCCTGTAGACCATAAAATTTAAGATCATATGTATTTTTATTTGGGTTTAAATTTGATGTCTGCACAAATGTCTTCTCTTTTTGGCCAACTTTGCAATTTTATATCTTAAAACATAAAACTCACCAAGGCACCAAATTTGTAGAGAATGGACTTAATATCAAAAAGAACAAACCCATTAAATATTATAATACCGAGATCTTTCTAAATGCACCTATAAAAAGTTGAAATGAGTTATTTTTTTATAATTTTTCATGATTTCCATGTATATTTTAGGAAAATATTCTAAAACTATGTGAAATTTGACTTTTCACACTCATATATTTTATTGTGATTTGTCGTATGAGCATAAACTTAATGCAAATATTTTTTGTATAAAAATGAACAAACCCATTTGACCATTTCCTCTGAGATTTTAGTGCATGGGAGATATGTATTGTTGACTATACTCACTAGGCTCTATTTTCACCCTAAAAAATTGGCTATGGAAAAAACTATGAAATGTGCTCGAGAGGCCAACTTTTCATGCCCATAACTTCTGA
Organism: Torreya grandis; assembly: GCA_037957365.1. Taxonomy (NCBI): domain Eukaryota; kingdom Viridiplantae; phylum Streptophyta; class Pinopsida; order Cupressales; family Taxaceae; genus Torreya; species Torreya grandis. Next base: position 138,617 of record JARHVA010004862.1, read on the forward strand.
TTTGATATGTCGTATGAGCTCAAACTTATCTAAAATATTCCTTGTACAAATGTGAAAAAAACTCATTTGACTATTTCATCTAAATTTATATCATATGACAGATATAGATTCATGCAAATTCGTACTTGGCTTTGTTTGGACCCATAAATCCAATCAAATACCTTTGAGACCAAATTTGCATGTCCATAAGTTTTGACACGCTATATTGTATGAGCTTAAACTTAATGAAAATGTTCCTTATATGAGGATTAACAAATAAATTTTACCATTTATCTTTAATGAGAGATATGGCTTGTTAAATATTCTCACTAGGCTCTATTTACACCCTAAAAATTTGGCAATAGAAAAAACTGTAAAATATGGCTAAGAGGCCAACTTTGCATGCCCATAATTTTTGACACTCTATGTTACATGAGCTAAAATTTAATAAAATGTTCTTTATAAAAATGTGATAAAATAAATTTTACCATTTCATTTGAATTTTCAAGACATGAGAGATATGACTTCATGAAAATACCTACTTGGTTCTATTTAGACCTAGAAAACCAATAAAAAATGCTTGAGAGGCCAACTTTGCATGCCCATAACTTTTGACATGCTATGTTTCATGAGCTAAAACATAGTGAAAATGTTCCTTGTGAGAATTTAAACAAACTGATTTGACCATTCTATTTTAAGTTACAACATATGAGAGATATGGCTTAATGAAAATGCCTATTTGTCTCTATTTGGACCTAGAAAACCAGTCAAAAATGCTTTAGAGGCCAAATTTTTATGCCCATAAATTTTGATACGCTATGTTTCATGAGCTAAAAATTACATACAATATTCTTGGTGTAAATTTTAACAAACCCATTTTACCATTTTATCTCAAGGTTTAGTTTATGAGAGATATGACTTCATAAATATTCCTACTAGGCTCTATTTGGACCCAAAAAACTAGTCAAAAATGCCTTGGAGACCAACTTTATATGCTCATAAATTTTGATGCACTATGTCACATGAGCTTAAAATTGGAAAGTATGATCTAGGTATGAATATGAACAAATTAGTTTAAATATTTCTCTTGAAACATCTATATGTGTGAAATATGACTCTAGCAAACTACCAGTTTAGATTTTTTACCATCAAACTAGAATAACCAAATGGACACAATGAGGAACCAGTTGGATACCATACATTTTCATACTTACTCCAAGCACTCTTGACATCCCATAGATTATTTTCAACCTATCCATGGCCTTTTTAAATTGATAAATGACACCTTATATAAACTTATTTAACTTGAGTTTTTAAAAACCAAAGGGTAGTAAAGGACCAAATCAAGACTAAATCATGAAATTTAGACATAGCTCATTCAAGAGAGGCATCATCGAACCTATAACATGAACATGAAGAACCAATGCTAACAAACTTAAATAAGGTTATACTATAACTATGAACCAATAAGTCAACCAGACCATGGTGTGGATGAGCTTCAAATAGAAAAAATGTGCAAACATACTAGTGACACTTTGATCAAGTGAATTTTCAATTTCAAAGTAAAAATTTGAAAAAATTGACACAAGGTATCCATTTTTTAGAAATGGGGGTATGTTAACATCAACAAATGGTGAATTTTATGGGAACACATTAATATGTTATAATTTAAAAACTTTGGTTCAAACTAATAATTATGATGCTTATTTTTTTTATCATGCACTATCATTAAGATCAGTTCATGGTTAGAAAAAAATATTGCATATACAAAATTAAGATCAAATATCAAAACTCAATCATGTTGTATGTGTACTTTGATTCCAATTACTGATTGCTACAAGATTTAGAGAACAAATTTTAGGTTTATGGCTTTAATCATTAAAATTGACTTTTAGTATATTTGAATATTCATTAAGAACCATGTCTTAACTCAAGGAAGGCTTGGGATTTGTTATGCCAATAGCCAGGCATCCCTAGTACTAATAGAGATGTCTTTGACTCTATTCATAATCTTGATCCACTACCATCTAGGAATCTATAGCTATGGTGGAGATTTCTAAAATCACTTTTGCTTGGAAAGCCTTCGATTTTAAAATAAGCTCTTATTTTTGTATTTTTTAGATCACTTTTTTTGGCTTTTCAATAAAGATTGGGAACTAGGTTAGCTAGGTTTATGTAATTGGTCAAGTGTTTTATTTTTAGATAATCATCCTTGGCTATAAACTTTGTCATAGATAATTAATATTTTTTAAATGCAAGCAAGACTGTATTCTAATAGTTCAATCTTCATCCTACATGTGCAATCCTTCTTTAAAACAAGCTTAGATTAGAATAAGGTTTAAAATATCAAAGAATAATTAACTTATCCACCAGTCTTTACTAGTTTCTCTAAATTATAACATCAAGCTCACATTCCAATAACCCATGATCAACCAATATTGAGAAGTCATACCTTAATTTCTTAAATATGAAGCTCTTGAGCAGCCTAGATGAAATTCATGTTGAGGGATATCCAAAAGGACTTATTTAGAAGAAAAAAATAAAAAACAAAATAAAAATAAATATGTACAAATGTTATATACAAATAAGGGACACAAAGGAAAAAAACAAAAAATAAAGAAAGAATGGGAAAGAAACTAATCTAAGACCTATACTAACTTCATAAAATACTTACCTCTAGGATCAAATAAAAAATTAATTAGTCTACTATAAAAACTTAAATCTTGAGTGTTTTTTGATGGCATCTTTCTACTGATAGGGTAATTTGGACACCTAGGTCTTCTATATGGTCTTCAAGTATATGGATTGAAGATATGAGTCTAAAATCTAATCCTCTTCCTCCCAAATCCTTCTACTTTACAACATGAGTGCTAGTCTTGCTTCATCTATAGATAGGGATTGGCTTATATCATCTTCACTCAATAATAGCATATCATCTTGCATATTCAGACTGATGTCTTCATTAGGTTCTTTATGAGGTGGAAGTGGAATACCAATCTTTACAAAAAAATCTTCCAATTCATTCCAAAAAAAAATTTCATCTTGATCAACTGAATGATGTTCATTTGGAATCTCATCATGAAAAACATGTTGGCCCCATACTAATGACCTCTTCATGAAGTCACATGACAATTTTTGATTTGATTCACATGAATCATCTTCATCCTTGGTGAAAAATTGCATCTCTTCTATTTAATCAAGCTTCAACTTGTCTTTGTTTGGTTCCTCCTAGATCATTGATGAAATCCTCAGATGAAGTATCCATGCATTTTTCTATCCCATCATCCACCTTCTCAAGGTCCTTAATTTTATTCAACAAATCATGGTATGATTACTTCCAATGATCATCTTTTTTAGGAGTATTTTGTATTTTATAAATAAATCTATGTTGGTTACCTCCCTAGCTACCTTATAAATATATATCATCTTGTATTTGATCTATATCCATTTCTAGTAACTCTTCTTCATCTAAAAGTGTACTAATGATAATGTCTTTTTGATCTTTAATTACAATCTCTCTTACATATTTAGGAATGCAAGTCATCTTAAATGTAAATTCTTCAATTGATTCATCTTTATTTTCATCTCCATCTTCAAATGAAAAATAAAAATCCTACATGAAACCTTAAGATGCTCCTACAAAGCTAGATGTCCCTATAACAAATTTTTTATTAGGCAAAATTTTAGAGGTTTCAAAAATATTACAATGATTAGCCAAAACAATATCAGGAAAACTTATTTGTATGTTTTTAGATGATATATTATTGATATCATCATGGGACTCCTTAGAGGCCTATCAAACCTTTGAGAAGCATAATTTTTGCTAGAATATTTCACTATATATCTTACTTATTTTTAGAATTGAAGAAAGTCAGTGCCTAGTTTTTATACCATTTCTAATATCAAGTCATTTGAATTCTTTCATGTCTCAGGCTCATGAATTAGATCATTATTACTGGCTATGGGAATTAGAGTTATATGATTTTATGGATAAAATCCACTTGTAGTGCTATTCAATAACTCTAAGTGTTGGCTAGGACATGCATGACTCAAGGGAAAATAGTTATGAATTAGTGTTAAGGTATGTATACTAAGGATGTCATCCTAGATGGGCCAATTTGAATTGACATTAGGTATGAAATATGCCATCAGACCTTGTAGTTTCATTTGGTCATTGATGATCAAAGTTTTAGAGTTGGCTCAGATCAATGTGTTTATGACTGGAAGAGACCTTTTCAATAACATGGGGTTATGGGATCCATAACATCCTTGTAAATCTCTAAGGCTTAAGCCTCATTGGGTCTATAAGGGGTTTTATTTTTACTGAACATTTTTTGGAATTGAGCATTAGAGGATTTGATGCTTTCATTAACACCCTTTTTAATAGTGGTAAACTACTGATACAAGACACACAGACTAATAATTTTGTCAAATTGATCAATGAAGATATTGTTGAAGTCATTGCAATTAGTAATTCAATCCTCTGAAAGGTTAAGGAACCATTCATATTCAGCATTTTTAAAATTAAATGGAAATAACCTACATGCTACGTCTTCATGAGTCACATTCAGCAACCTCAAAGTTGCTTTGAAACTTATAACATGCTCTTTGGTTGTGACAACATTATTAGGACTATATGAAGACAAATATCTTTCAATATCTCAAGGAAGATCATGTCCTATATCTGGCACATTGATTAAAAAATCACCTAGCCAAGCCATACCTTGAACACATGAGTACTTTGAACTAGAGAAGTGTTTGAGACTTTGGGAATTTTGCTCACCTAAGTTTTTCCTTGGGTAATTTTAGTTTGTGACTTTGAATCTTGTTTAAAATATGATGTGTCAAATCAATATTTATAAATAATAATGATTAGATCTACACACTAAATAAATTTATCAAAGATTCATATAGAAAATAATAAAGGACAACACTCTTTAACTAAGTTATCTCAAAGAGGTGTCCAAACACACTAGTATGAACTATATTTACACATTCAATTCTAAATAAACTTAAATTTTCAAATTATTTATGAATCTTTGATCAAAATATTTATTACTAGCCTCAAACTGATTATATTTATAGTTATAAAGATGTCTTTACCATAACTAAGCATATGTATTAAAAGAATGTCAATCTTTGTATAAATAAGCCCAAAGACCTATCTAAAACTATGAATATTACCAACCTTTACATAATTTTGCCAAAATAAACACAAATATGTAAATAATAGAGTAATCTTTAATCAAAATACTATAAAAATAGGAAATATCTTACAAATTCACAAATATTTATTGAAGGCCCTCCTTCTAGCACCAGCGAATCTCCTCATGTTGATGCTTAAATATGTATCATAGGTGTCCAAAGTGATTAAAAACATTTCTCATTTTACAATTCAAATAATTTAGTGTATGAGGTATAGATTTTTGTAATCTTGTTGTCTATTGGTAGAATAGAGGCAGAACAAGTGATGGTTTCACAATATTTATATTAGTTGGTGGTTGGAAGCCACCATGGCCAAACATTAGATCTATGAAAAGTATGCAGTAATTATGAAAATAATGGTGAATTATGATTAAGAACTAAATCAATAATTAATTTATAATATATATATATATATATAAAAATCTAAACTAATGTTATCCATGTTAAAAAAAGATCAAAAAGAAGGGTAGGGTAGAAAGAAATATTGTTGAACTTCATTTTAAATATCATGACAAAGTTCAAATTTCATCCAAGTATGCACTTAAAACCAACATGTGAAGTGAGGTATCTTTGCCCAAATCATATCACACATCAATTAAAATTCTTAAAAAGGTAGAAATTATGAAAATAAGAATCAATTTTACTTTAAAGAATCTATCCTTGCAAGCAAAAAAACATTGACTCAAATGCAAGAAAGATAAAGGAAATGAAGTGAAACTAAAGACTTTACGTCAACTTATTATTTTCATAAGTTGATAGCTTTCAAATTAAAAGTGTACACCAAAAATTCATAAAAACCATTCAAATCTAGAAATAAAAACAAGTCAATAAGAGAGAATCCATGACAACAAACACATAGATAAAATCCACTAATCTTTACAAAATTCCATGCTTGTATTATTTACTCTTACTTTAGAAAGTAATTTTGGCTCTAAAACTCTCCCTCCTTTCACAAAATGGTGTTACTACCTTTTATAAAATGCATTGGTAGCATACCAGTCATTCATCAGATACAAATACATAAGATATAAAGACAATTGTCCTTATTACAAAGTTCCAAAATATAATTGCTTTATTAAAGTGGATCGACCTATAGGAAAACATGCTAGAAAACTAGCATATGTCTTTACAAAAAAAATCTACCTTTAAAATGAGTTGTTAAAATGTTGTTAAAATCAATAAATAACCCCTCTATTTGTCTGTTAGGACCCTCCATTTAAAATCCATAAGCTGGTTCTTAGGCTAAAATTTGACATCTGTACGAACGTATTTGACCTCCTATAAACCATCAAATTTAAGCTCATATGGGTTTTCATTTGAATTAAAATTTGACATCTACACAAACATCTTCTATTTTTGACCAACTTTTCAATTTTATATCTTGAACTATAGAACTCACAAAGGTACCAAATTTGTAGAGAATGAACCTAATACCAAAAGAAATAAACCTATTAAATCTAATGGCCCTGGGAGCTTTCTATATGCACCTATAAAAATTTTAATTGAGATTTTTTTAATGATTTTTCATGATGAAAATGTACCTATCAAGAAAATAGTCTAAAACTATTTGGAATCCAACCTTGCACATGTACATCTTTTGATGTGGTTTGTCGCATGAGCCCAAACTTAGCGTAAATGTTCTTGGTATAAAAATAGACAAACTCATTTTACCATTTCCTCTGATATTTTAGTGAAAGAGAGATATATATTATTGAATATGCTCATTAAGCTCTGTTTACACCCTAAAAATTGGCAAAGTATGGGGAAAACTATGAAATATGGCTAAGAGACCAGCTTTATATGCCCATAACTTTTGACGCACTAAATCGTATGAGCTTAAACTTAGTGAAAATATTCTTTGTAAAAATGTGAACAAACCCATTGAACCATTTAATCTAAATTTGTATATTATAAGAGATATGGCTTCATTAAAATGTCTACTTGGCTGTATTTGGACCCAAAAAACCATTCACAAATGCCTTGGAGATCAACTTTTCATGCCCATAACTTTTGAAACACTATGTCTCATGAGCTCAAACTTCACAAAAATGTTTATTTATGAGGGTTAATAAACACATTTGACTATTTGTCTTAAAATTTAATTATGTAAGAGATATGGTTTTTTTACTATGTTCAATAGGCTCTGTTTTCACCTTAAAAAATTGGCTATGGATAAACTGTGAAATGTGGATGAAAGGTCAACTTTGCACACCCATAAATTTTGATGTGCTATGTCATATGAGCTCAAACTTAGCAAAAATGTTCCTTGTGAAAATTTGAACAATACCATTAGACCATTTCATTTAAATATTTAGAGGATGAGAGATATGGCTTTATGAAAATTACTACTTGGCTCTATTTGGACCCAAAAAACCAATCAAAAATACTTAAGAGGCTAACCTTGTATGCCCATAACTTTTGATACGCTATATCACATGAACTAAAACTTAGTAAAAATATTCCTTGTGAAAATGTAAATAACCCAATTTGACTATTTCATCTGAAGTTACAATGCATGAGAGATATGACTTCATGAAAGTGCCTGCTTGGCTCTATTTAGACCTAGAAAACTAGTTAAAAATGTCTTGGAGACCAATTTTGCATGGACATAACTTTTAATGTACTATGTTACATTATTTAAAACTTAACTAAAATGTTTATTTTATGAGGGTTAACAAACCAATTTAACCATTTATCTTGAAGTTGAATCACGTGAGACATATGGATTGTTGAATATGATCACTAGGCTCTATTTGCACCTTGAAAATTGGCTATGGGAAAAACTGCAAAATGTGGTTAAAAGACCAACTTTGCATGCCCATAAATTTTGATGTGATATTTTGTATGATCTCAAACATAGAAAAAATATTCCTTGTACAAATATGAAAAACCCATTTAACCATCTCATATGAAGTTGTAGCGTATGAGAGATATGGCTTCATGAAAATTCCTACTTGGCTCTATTTTGACCTAGAAAACTAGTCAAAAATACCCTAGAGACCAACTTTGTATGCACATAACTTTTGATGCACTATGTTACATGAGATAAAAACATCATGTAAGAGATTTTCACACATCATGATTAGACTGTGTCCAATAATTATCTTCTTATGAAGTTTTCTCGATGTAGTCTCAAGGATTATGCCCTACAGTTATTCTATGATTTACCCAATAAATATTTCACATCAATCAATCATTTAGTTAACATGTTTCTATGACACTTCTTTATCAAACTTAGTGATAAGATATAATATGCACAAGTGGCACAGTTAAAACAAAAGTCAAATGAGCCTATCGAAGATTATGTCTTACTATACAAGATAATATTAGACAAATTATCTATCCCCTAAAAGATAGAATGATTCAAGACATATTTAAACAAAGTATCTTACAATCATTACATGAAGCTATCTTGTTCAATAAGTTTCCTGCATTTAATGATTTGTACCACACAATAAAGAAAAGAGAGGTTAAGATCTTATCAATGGGCAAACTCAAGTATATAAATGGATTAGAATCAAATATTAAGATTTTAAACAAACCTTCATATAGGGTAAGGGAGAAAAACAAAAGTGATCAAAACACCATAGTCAACACAGATTCTGAGCCATCTCCTAGATTGATCTTATTTACTCCTCAGTGTAGAGTCTTCACTAACCTTCAAGAGTCACTAGCATGTGTTTTAAAATATCTCTTGGAATGAAATTTCATATCTCTCCCTACCATTAAATATGTTTATATGGCATACCCTCTTCCAAATAACTCTTATTCTAATGCAATTTAAGAGTATCACAGGGCACCAAGCCAAATAATAAATAGATGCATCAGCCTAAATCAAAATATAAATGATCTAATTGAGGCTAATATTATAAATTGGGGACACACACAGAGGCATAGAAATCACAATAAATAGATCTTGGGGCACTAAAGATATTTTTAGATCCATTCCCAAATCATACAATGAATGATGTAAGTGGTACTTCAAGTGTTCACTTTACATATTAGGTGCTTCCACCACCAACTACATATCACATAGTTAGAGAGGAAGTACATCCATTACATAACATTATTGGCATGTACCATACCATAGTGGCACCTATACCACTTATCATATTCTTAAAGGAGATTGTTGATGATGATACATATCTACATGCACTCTTTATATGACCATGTATAGATCATCATCTAATCTAGAGTGTTATGGTTGAAAATGATTAAAGCATTATAATATACACTATGACACTCTTAAATCACTTTGGATACATAGTTGGTATATATTACCCATAGATATAGTCATTAGTGGTTTTAGTGGACACATTCAAAGATTCACCAAGGTGATTATGCTTTCATTATAAGTTAGACTAGGACACATCGCCACCCAATTTATAGTAGTACCTAGTTCAAGTGTATTTGATATATTATTAGTTAGTATATGGTTACCTAATCTCCAAGCCATCCCATCTATATTAAACTAATTCCTAAAGTACATACATGTAAATAAAGTGGTCAAAGTTACGGGTGTCCCACATGAGTGTTTGTTACCCATCACATAGGCAATTCTAAATACATTTATAGAACATATACAGTTATATTTCCAATAACATTCCTAGATATTACATAATTATTAGCTACATCTGAAAGTACATATCATATGCATACATCATTGATTTTAGTAGAGCAACTAGTATAGGTGAGGTTTACTCCTATGGTATCAACACATGTGCATACACTCCCATGAAGAGCATTACCAGAGAGATCCCTACATCAAATATATGTCATATATTGTAGGAGACCTTTCATTAATTATTTTATGGTGAGATAAATTTTATTGGGTTATAGGGGTCCTACAAATAGTGTACATACATCACCTATAACTTCTTCTACCATATGGGTTCCTAAGACCTCAATAGTTCATAGGGCATCAAAATCAATGCCACATCTTCATCACATCACTATATAGGTAGATTTAGAAACAAATTACTCTACATAGTATATTTTGGGATCATAGTTTCCATTTCATACAACATGCATGATCACATTTCCTTTATTTGACATAAGTCATAGTGAAAGTGAGTCTCCCATGAGACTCATTGATTAGTATGGTTACTACTCCTTGTACATACTTCATTTTATCTCTCTCTCTCCTTTACATATTTTATTTTCATTTACTTGTACGTAACTTATATCCAAAAAATACCAAAAAAATATAACATGTCAAGAAACAAAAACATTAAAATATTACTCAAAAACACAAAATTTACAGATTGTGTATACACACAATATTTTTAAAAGTTATCAATTACTAATTATTTATCTCTTATAGTAACCCATCAAGTTTCAATATATTTGAGTTCACACATAAAAGGGTTTTATATGAAAAGGGTGGGAAAACAATTAGTGATTCACATTATTATTGTCCCCTATAACACCATTTGCTATCAATCCAACCTTCTCCTAAACACTTTCCTAAGCCTTATCTCTTCTTTTTCACACACCTCCAACCATTTAACACCTTAATGATCCCCTTAATAAGACAAAAAACCCATATACCTTATCCTTTTCTATGTTTTACATTACATTATCAACCTCATTGACCTTGTACTCAAATTGATAAAACACATTTAGGGTCTAGGTTGGCCCCTGGCCAACCTATACCAAGACCTAATTTGTTTTTATCAATAGTGATAAATAGTCAATTGGGACAACACTATAAAATAAACTTTTAGAAAGGTTTAGGGTTACATTCAGCTATATATACACATTCATTTCATCATTTCTTAGAGACAACAAGATTTAATTATTTATTTGCACTTCTTTACAATCTACTCTTCCGCTATTCTACTTGGGGAGTTTTAACTTAGAGTTTATACTTGGAGAATAATATTGTCTCATGGAAAAGTCTTAGATGATTTAGATTTTTGTATTGACTCTTACAAACAAAAAAAACATATTATGAATCATCTTTGGCCAAGGGAAAGATTGAGTCTTGATAGGTTTGTCTTCAAGGTAAGTATCTATAACCTTATTCCTCTATTTTAGTAGATAGAAATAGCATAATTAATGGATTTTTAATATATTTATCTCTCCATACATTAGGTTTTTTACCTATACAAAGCTTAATTAGGATTATCTTATGCATGTTTACTTTTATATTTACTAACTCCCATTTTTTGGCACAAGCTTTAGTGAGCACTAGATTAGACTTTAATTTACTTGTCATTTTATGGTTATGAAAACATAGGACCTAGATAGGGTTATTGTGTAGTGTTGTTTGACTAGAGGCTTTGTAACCCTCTCTAGTGATGTTATTCTGGTAAGAGATCCCTTGGTTAGGTATAGTAGATCCACCTTAGTCATGAACCCAAATATCTAATGATAAGCAATCAAAAGTGTAAGTAGGATTTATCTTCTTCAATTTAGGATTGATTAATAAATAAATTTCATTTCCATTTGTATATATTTTTTTGAACGCCACATGAATCAAACCTTATTATGTTTTATTTCACACTTTCATTTTATCACCATGTTATATTTTTCTATTTTTATAGTATTATATTGAACCAGATGATATAGCTATAAAAATTTATGTGTAGGTTTAATACATAGTTGATACAAAATGATTATATTATATATGTGCAAGTCTTATTAAAATATAGGTTACTAGATTGATCAATTTGGCACAATATTATTTTTTAGTTCTAGATTTGCATACATAGTCAAATCATTTGATTCTATTTTCAATTGTATTCTTTCAAGATATAGGTCTACAAACAAGTCAAACTAGTTGACCCTATTACTAGAATTTTGAATCAACATTTGAACATCAAAACATAGAAATTTGAAAGCTAAACATTTTCAAGCCCATCAAGGTTCATTTTTCTCTCTCTATCATTTTAGTTCTTCCTTTTAGTACTATTTTTCATAACTTTGTAGTCTATAAAATTATAGCCCTAAATCCAACTGGGTCGACCCATTTGACATAGTTCTATATCTTATCTTTTATATTGAAGACATATCAACCTATTTGACTTCATTCTGTCATTTCTTGATTTTACATAATAGTAGTGACCTAGTCGACTATGTTCTACACTATTTGAATACAATGTCATTAGAACAGACTCTGTACTCTTCGCAATTGAATAATTAACCTATTTTTACAAGTAATCAATTCACTTTTCATTTTTAGTTGCTTATATGCTTATAATAAAAAACATAGACTAATTAGATGGTTTTTCAACTTACCAATTTATTTACACTATTTTTCTCTTTTTCACACACTTCCAAATCACTTTACATTAAAAAATAATTAAACATTTATCTTCCTAAGGTCTACCTACTTGGATTTCATCGCTAAGGCGGGAACCTGACTTGGTTTTCTAGACCATTATAAACACATGGTTAATGGTATATATTGGTAAAGCACTTGACACCCTTATCACTATAGGATTTTTAAGTGAGGAGGTATGCTCTAATACAAAACCATACCATCACCAATATATATCCTTTTCATCCTAAACTTATGGAAACCAACCTTAGATTGCTTTCTAGTTCCTCATTACAACCAAATTCCCAATCACATTAAAATTAAAATTCATTATAATTTAATAACACTTAGGATGAATAATTAGTTGGAATTTACTTTCTAGTTTCTCCGTGCTCTTTGATCATTGTATGTTTTATTTCAAAAATTTCATTAGCTAGCATATGTGCAAGGTTTCTATTGTGTGCTACAATTATATCAACCACATTGATCAATTTCAACACCTTTCTTTGTTTTATAACACTATCATTTTTATCAATATAGTATTTTACATAATTTTTAGACTATATGCCTATAGTAAAAAGTCAACTTGTCCAACTATGTATCTTTATCTACCTATTTAGTCCCATGTCTAAGTAGTACATAGTCAACCTATCTAAATGTGTCTTCTTATTTCTTAGCTTGTTCTTTATTTAGAAATACATTATTGACTATATGATTATGTATTCTCTTTATCCTATTTTAATTTCATCCCTTACAAGATAGAGTTAACTAACTTGATTGTTTCCTCTTATTTTCTTATTTTGTGAATTTTCTTCACATACTCTATTGACCTAGTTGACCCTGTACCTATTATCTAACACTATTCTCTGTCTAGCTAACTCTATCCATATTTTTCATTCTTACTTCCTAATCTTAGTCTCTTTCTTCAAGCATCATGAAATCCCCTATCTTAATCTTCTTGGACAAATTGGATCTATTTAGACACTGTATGGGGTTTTATTTTCTTCCAATATTGACTTCCCAAGAGGATCCTCACTCTTGGAGTACCTCTTCTCATCCCTCATCTTTCAATTACAACATGGTTCAAATCACTCTAAAAGATGATATTTGTGGATCAAATACTTTCCATACCTATCAAGATAATTCCCATCTTCAAACATCTTACCATAATTTGGGGGTAATTGACATAAGCTTATCCAATAACCCCATAGGGAATATATGACCTATCAACCCTCTCCCTAATACCAATTTAGGATAAACACCAACCCACCAGTTAATACCACTTATACTATTGTATAGTTAGTGAAACAAATGAACATAATGCAAACATCTAACACCTCCCAAATGATGTAACTACAACATCATTTGATCGACATGGCTAATCAACCTCCTATTCTTCTCCCTCAAAATAATCAAAATTGTATTCTTCCACCTCTTAGAGATAACATAAGGAATATCATCCCCCAACATATCATGAGTAATAAGATGCTTAAATACATCCATAGTGAGCCTTTATCCACTTTCATTATTTCTATTGATATTGGTAATATATCTCTAACTATTAAATATGATCAAACAAAAGACCTTGCATCTTTTCTTTAGGCATTTCAAAATATTTATAAAGAGTGGATTTAAACTAATACTTTCACCAAAAATAAAATTTTAGTTAAAAATTTTACTAATGATTTATTAGAATGGTACAACTAACTTACCCAACATTCCATATGGTAACTAAAGGATTTAGTCAATACTCTAGCTAAAGAGTTTTAACACAATGATCTTCCCTAAAACTAACTTAGTCATTTCAACAATGTTACACAAACTCAAACTAAATCAGCTCATGATTTTATCAAATGGTGGAAATCTTTAGCTCATAAAATTAATCACAACATCACTAGTGATAAATGTTTTAAACTCTTTATAATGGCATTAATGCCTTCACTCTAATACACGGTTCAAACTTTTGTTCCCTAAATTTTAAATAAATTTATTGACCAAGATCATTACCAACAATTATTAATGAATAATTTTGAACCTAATACTAAAATCATTAAAGAATATTTTCAACATTCAACTAAGGTGATAACTAATAATACTCTTTAGCTTAAACTAGGAGTATCCAATGTTGATAATCCCCAACCCTCTCACCTGCCATTAACTATGTAGAAAATGAAACAATTTTTTGCATGCGATAAACCATTCACTTAACCCAATAATCCCCATAAAAATTATGATCCTAATCAATTTCATTGGTTCCACATTGATATAGGTATTTCTCATGAAACATGTAAAGGTTTTATAAAAAAAATTGTTTCCTTTATGCCTGGTGATTCATTCAATCATGATTCCATGATTCAAATCCATCATCAATATTACCTTATCACTTCTCAAAAGAAAAAAGATTCCAAAGTTTCTTCTAAAAACCCAAAATATTTCTCTACATCTAATTTTCAACAATCCAATAAAGATATTTGTGTAATTGATGCTGATTATGATCAATAATACACTAATTCCCAATATGTAAATGCATCTAATGTCAATTATCAATATAATCTAGTCCACAAAGATTTGTCACCAAAACTAAGAAACCATCTTTATAAGAATAAAATATCAAATATACTACTACTCAATTCACTTTTGAGACCAATGAGGAACCATCTCCTCCTTCTGAACCTCCAACTACTTCTCTTCCTCCTAGACCTATTTTACCTTCTAAACCTTGTGTAGGTGGTTCTTCCAAAACCCATTGAAACTTATTAGAAAAACTCAACTCTATGCCTTGAAAAATTCCTCTCATGGAGTTAGTTCATACCTCTCCTTATTATCGTAAGTACCTCATGCAACAACTTTAAAAAATTGAAGATATGTCTCTTTTATAAAAGGAACCATATTCTCATGAGCCTCAACCAACCAAAGTGCATACCATTAAATCTATTTGTCCCTCTTTGAAACCCTCTATAGAGTTCCTTAAAGAATATATGATCAACGATGAGATCCTATTTTGAGTGAATGATCAACCCAATTTCATTAAAATAACCATTAATACCACAAAGTATTAATAGATGAAGGGTCCAGTATTAATGTGATATCTCTTTGGCTCATCCAAAAAGTTGGCTATAAAACATATTATCTCAAAAAAAATCATTTGACATGTCGTGGATTTGATAAAACTAATTAAAATCCACTTGGTTTTGTTTAGATCCCTCTTACTATTAGACATAAAACTATACAAACTAAGCTCATGGTCCTTGATTTACCATTAACTTATAGCATACTCCTAGGATGCCCTAGACTCATCAAATGAGAGCTATCACCTCTTATGGTGGATAATGTATCAAATTCATTCATAATGGCAAAAGGTATAAACATGAGGCTAATCCTAACCCATGGATAATTTATCTTCCAAATCCTAAATCACAATATCAAATTACCATTATTCTAAATATTAAAAGAGACCCTTTACCCAAATTCATCAGAATGAATATAGATTTACATGTCACTAGTTGATTCTAACAATAATGATCCTAAGGACTTGTAAAATATATGAAATACCACCAAGGTATGTCCTAATATCTTGAAGTGGCTACGTCCCTCCTTATTACCTTATGATCACACAATCCCTCTCATCGATGAGATTATTGATTTCCCTCCTTCATTTAATGTCCATGAAGCATCTTATACAAAATATGACTCACATGTAATGATTATGGAATGGATAAATTATTTTAATATCCTTTAATCATGTCTCCATGTAAATTCAATGATATAGGCATCTCATCTTTTTAATTTTATCTTTCATCACAAGTATGCAAAATTCATCCAACTTAAGATGATAACTACATCATGGCCTAAGCTAAATCATGAGACTAGATGTTTAATGTTATTAAAAAACTTTAGCTCAAATACATGCTTTCAACCATGATGTTCATACTATTTCCATAGATTTAGAATTAGCTCCTGAAGGTCATGTACCTCATGCTAATTCCCCACTTCTCAAAAATCCTTAGGTGGTGAAAATATCTTACCCCTGACACCTCCATAACTTCCAACATGTTTTATACCTCCTAATGAACAATCAATTATATCTAATCCTCTCGCTAACAATAATGCTAATGATAAACCACTTGAATCTAATCAACCTTCTTCTCCAGTTACATCAAATCCTAAGATTACCATCGATACTAAAGCCAAAAATGTATGTCATATACATTATGAATATGACTACCATGGTAAAAAAATTATTGATCTTGAAGTAGATGTGGAATATTATGGACCTCTTCCTACTTTTCCTAGTGATTAAGCCATATTTGAATTACTCTATGCCCAAGAACCTTAAATTCCTTGACAACATCATAAACTTGGGAATTTCAAGCAAAAATCCCCTTTTTTAACAAATTCATCACTATAATTGATACTAAAACAAATCCCATTTCCTCTCTTACTAATGTGCCATATTATTTTCAAGATGAAAATGTTATACTTATTGAATAAACTACAAGAATCGAATATGGCACCTTTCATGCCCTCAACCTCTAACAATCTCTCAAGAACTTACACCAATTGAACATGATAACTTTAGTTTATTATTTTATAAATATCATGATACTTTCACTTACTCGTATGAGGACATGCCTAGGATTGATCCTAGTATCATGGTGCATAAAATCATCACCTATCCTGATGCTAAACCTATTTGATAGAAATAACATAAATTTTCTCTTGAAGTTACTAATATATGCCATAAATAAATCATTAAAATTTTAGATACCAAATTTATCAAACATGTGTACTATTTATAATGGATCTCAAACATTGTCCCTGTTCATAAAAAATTTACCATGGTCATTTACATTTGCATTTATTTATGTAACCTCAATATTGCTTACCGCAAGGATAACTTCCCATTGCATTCCATAGATTCCATTGTCAATTCCACTATTACATATGAAATTTTTTCCCTCATGGATTTGTTTTAGGCTATAATCAAATTCATATCACCCCCAAAGATCAACATAAGACAAATTTCACCACAGAATGGGGGAACCTATTTTGATGTTAAAATTCCCCTTGGTCTTAAAAATGTCAAACCCTATCAATGGGTTATGACCCACATTTTTCATGAACTTATCCATAAGATTGTGGAAACCTATATGGATGATCTCATTTCGAATTCTACAAGCCACAAAACTCATCTTTCTAATTTTGTTATCATCTTTGATCACCTCATCAAATATAAAGTTAGACTAAACCCCCAAAAATGTGTCTTTGGCATCACATCGAGAAAATTATTAGGGTTCTTATTCTATTTTCATGGTATTTATATCGATCCCACTTTGATCAACACTATAATCAACATACCCATTCTTCTATTCTTAATATTTTTACTTATCTTGGCAAGATTTGGGAAATAAGACTATTTGTTCTTGAATTAGATTATCTCATCTATTATATTTATTCCATTTTAAAGAAAGGTAATGCTCTTAATTGAGCTGATCCCTATTAAAAAGTGTTTGACAATATGAAAAAATCATTACTTCATCCACCCACCCTTTGTCCACCCTATAATAACTCTCCTTTAATCTTATATACTTATTCCACACCCATATCAGTTGGTAAAATACTTTCGCAACAAGATGATAATGAAAGAGAGTATGCCATCTATTATATTAGTCAAGGCCTCATTTATTATAAAAATTATTATACCATGATTTCCTCATTATCAATTTTATAGATAAAAAGCTCTGTCATTATATGTTTTATCAAACAACATATATTATCATTCATTTTTTTCCACTCCATTACTTTTTATATAAGGACTTTCTCCGTAGAGACAAAATTGGCAAATGGATCATCCTTGTAATGGAATGTGATCTCTACATTATCATGCAAAAAGTCTTCAAAGGAAAAATCATTGATGACCAACTCACAGTAGCTCTCATACCTACTACCCACTACCTTCAAGATAGTGTCTCAGATGTTAATATCCTCTATATTGAGCAATGAGCCCTAGAAATTTCCTATTCTTATCCTCATCTGTTACACTCATCCTTCCTATTTTACATGCTTTTTATTACTTTCCCAAATTATTTCCTTACTCAAATAGCCATAATCTAGAAATTAGCATTATGTTTCTATAGTTCTTGAATAGTTATAATTATATATTAAAATTAAATATATGATAGTTATCTACTACTTTAGGATGATTTTTTATAATGTGTTTTAACGATGTTTTTCATAAATAGGTATATAGCACAAAACATCCTATAGTAATGAAATCTCATCACATAGAATATCTTTCATCCACTGCATGACCATAGTTGTGAATGAGAATATTTTGATTCCTTTTTCAATCTCCTCACAAAAATAATTGTAACCTCTAAGGAGCCCAATAAGGAAGTGATTGAAGAATTAAATTATTTTTATTTGTCCTACAACAATATCATAGAATTCACATGAAATATGTATTTAGAAAAAGGAGATAATTTTGGTTATCCTAAGTTAAATGTTTCTTAGATTAGAATATATATTGTTTTGTATAAAACAATCTCCTCTATGGTTTTTTTTTTTTTTTTTTGTGTGTGTGTGTTTGTAACAACAGAGTTGAGATATAGTAGATGTTGATTAGATATTATCGGAAGTACATTTTCTTAGGAAACTATTATTATAATTTCTTGTAATAATTCATTGTTGCATTTTTTATTCATATGAACAAGCATTTATGAGTTTAATTTAGTGTTGTCGAAGGAATGATTGAAGATAGAGTTAGAAGGAGGAAGGGGCCCTTTTGGAAGTCTGTAACAACAATCCAACCCATTTAAATAATTAAGCATGTTATTTGATTTATTTATGCATTGTGTGTTTTATTTTTGAATTGTGTGATTTACATTATTTCTTAGATTTGGTTAAGGAAGCTTCCAATGTATAAGCATTTATTTCACATTATTATGTTCATGTTTAATTTTTTGAGTTTTATTTACTACATGACATCAACATCTTAGATAATGTTTAACAAAAGGTCAAATTAGAATATTGAGTGTGCACATATAGTGACATCAACCTATCAAGTCTACATCCTTAGATTGACATTTAAATAAGGTAGAAGGTATAGGTCTATGGTAAATTTCTTTATTAATTTTGATCAATAGAAATGTATCTAATTTTTAATCAACTGCTAGTCATTTTTGGCACCATTATTAGGGAAGGGTGTCACATACTTATAATCTTCAATCTTGATAGCAATTATTTCTAGATTTTTATTGTTTTTATTTCTAAAGCTTGTTATTCTTTAGATTAAATATTTATTGATTTCATATTTTATATTTACCTTTTATTAAGTAGGATAGTGGAAATTTTCAAAAAATCCCATATTACTAACCCTGTGTAAGTAGGGAGGGAAAAAAGTTAAAAAAAAGTGGTTGACATATGCAAAGCGAAGGGGATTATATAGGAAGATTTTTTCCTGAATCATCAAACATTACTGAAATATCCAAAATTCATACTTAAACAACTAAGTAATGTAAATGAATTCTTGAAGATCACTCACAGTTGTCAATAGAAGAGGTAGATAAGGAAGAATTTTTGGTTACACTAGTAGCACAAGCTAGAGACATTGTGGAGGTTCATACACCTAGAAGAGACCCACATGTACCACCTTTGAAAATTCACACCATATTCACACTCAATAATCTAAATTTTTCTTCCCTTCATCACTCAAACTTCTTGCTAAGGAGGAATTCAAATCTATTCTTTCTCCTAGAAGAGGCACCAGGCCAATAGAATCTTCCAATTTAGAGAGAATCTTTGTCAAGACACTAGTTGAATCTTATGAAACCTCCACACCATCACCATTGTATATTAAAACATACATTCCTAAGAACAAAGATAAAGTCTCCATCTTCTACACCCCAAAAAATCAAAGAATTT
Organism: Torreya grandis; assembly: GCA_037957365.1. Lineage (NCBI taxonomy): Eukaryota > Viridiplantae > Streptophyta > Pinopsida > Cupressales > Taxaceae > Torreya > Torreya grandis. The sequence goes on from JARHVA010004862.1 coordinate 158,988, forward strand.
ATAGGATTTTTGAGCGATGGGTAGTAACAACCTCTGATTTACCAACACAAAGAGTATTCATGGGGAATCACCAAGAAAAAAACACTAATAATGATTCTGCTACTTTTAAATTTCATATTTTTACTCTTAATGGAAATAAATGAACCCATGCAGAATATCCCTCACTCTACCCTCCCTACTTTTAGGGAAAAATCATCTGAGGATCAAGACACATTTCTTTTTGAGTTTGACTTCTTATGCCATAACTATAATTAGAATCAAGATGCTCAAAAACTCATTTTTTTTCTAGAAACACTCAAAGATGTAGAACTTAGATGGTTCATGGGACTTAGAAAGGATGCCATTTATACTTGGGAAGAAATGAAGGATATGTTTTTGATGAAGCACCAAGACTATTATAGGGGTAGAAACTACATGAGATATGACATATTATGAATGATACAAGTTGATGATGAGCCATTCAAAGAATATATGGAAAGATTTTTGTTTAGCTTGCAAGAATCCAAGCAAACTATAATGGACAAGGAATTGGTCAAGCTAATATTCCTAAAATGAATTAGAGATGATTGTATAGAGGCACTAGATTTAATGTCTAATTGTGATGTTTCTACACTACCATTTGATGAACTAACAGTTCTATGTATAAACTTCTCTAGATCAACCATGAATAAAAGTAGGGGTAGAACCCTTCCTATATCATTTTAAATAGGACTGTTTAAATATGAAATTATCAACCTTCTCTAGGACATGAAGCAAAACATTATTGTGAACTATGAATTTTACTAAGAAGAGGAGATTAGTATTGTGTAAGTGATAAAATGCACAAAACAAATTCACAAAGAACACATTAAACTAACACCTTCATGCCTAGTTACTAGGGAGAGTTTAGTAACAAAAACAAATGACAAACATAATTAAAAATTAAGGGAAAAAAATAAGAGTTCCTTCACCTTCCTTGGATGCTCCAAATGCCTTTGTAGTAATGGCTTGCTTGGCTTTGTTCCCATGAAGTCCTTGGCAATGGAAGCTTGGCTACCTCCATCTCTCCTTGGCACCTTTGGATTGTGTCTTGTATTAGCTTGGAATCAATTTGGCATGGTAAAACTAGTTTATTGAATATTTTGGAACCAATCTTGGATTATAACTTTGCACAAATTAAGCTTAGAAATGATGTTTATGGCCTCTCTATTTATATATTTTTGAGAATGTCTAGAATAAACTTGAATCATCCATCCTGAGAATGAGATGTGTGGTTGAGGATTAATTCAATTTTTGGAATTAAGTTTATAATTATCCTCATCATGAAATTGGAAGAATGGGCAATTAAGAGGCATGGAGGGCATCAGGGAAGGTATTGATGAGGCATGGAGGGCATGAATCCTGATATTTGTGGCCTAGAAATGTCTTCCCAAGAAATGAAGTAACTTGATGATGTAGATATTTAATATTCATTTCAAAAATAAGGTTTTTGATAATTTTCCATGGAATTATCAATTAGGCCTTGATTTGGATTAATTATCTCTTAAACATGTTTAAGTAATTTATGTACAAATTACTCAAATTGATTAGAATGCCTTATTATTAGTCCAAAATTCAACTGGATTAGAATTGGAAGGTGATGTCAGATGTGTTGGATCTATTATCCCATTTAGGATATTATCAATATCAAATAACAAATGCACATGTCTTTTGTAAGAGATTTGATAGGAAAGAGCAATCCAAAGCACCTAGGTGCAAAATTGGCATTTTGACTCAAAATTCTCTGATCAAAGTTAGCTGGACCATAAATTGCACTACCCCATTTAGGGATACCCTAGATAGAATCAACACTTGAATATGTCAGTTTCACATTATTTAGCATTTTTTAGTGTTTTTAAGCTAAATTGTATAGTTTAGGTGGAAATTGGTGAAAATCTTGATTGGAGGTTATCAGTGGCCAGATTTAGGTGTCTAAAATTATTAGCCACCTAGATACTCAGCTTGATACATTACATACATGAAAGAAGCAAGAAGAAACTTAGAAATCCTTAGCCACCTATTATACTAAATGTAGAAAGAAGAAGGTAGATTGCACATGCCATTTGATGAAACCTCAAGTAGATAACACAATTAAGGGGAATCTTGAAATGGTGGAACTACATGTTAAAGGAGCAGATGAGAATCAAGTGTTTTTCATGGATCAATAAAAACCATGGGTATAAATACCAAGTATGCCATCAATCTCTATGTTTACAAATTATCAATTCTTAAATAATCTTCAATATGGTTCTTCGATGAATATACCCAGTCAAAATTAGTCCTAAACAAATTGGAAGCTACCCTAGAATTAGTTATGGATGTAACAAAATGGAAAATAACCTCAACCTAGATAATTCTAAAACAAACAATGGTTCTATCCCTCTAATCCATGGCAACAATAATGGAGAGGTAATCAAGGCTTTCCCTAAAATGTGCAATAAGCACAACAATAATAGGCCATAATGCCAAACCCTCAACAACAAATTTGATCCACTCCATTAACCATATAGCCCATCCCCAATATTATCAATAAGTTCATTTAACCAACAAAATCTATTGAAATAATGCAATATCCAACATACAGATTGGATATTAATCAATTTCAACTTCACTCAAGTCATGTTATTCCACAACCCACCTCACCCATAATCATAGAAGAGTTTGAACCAAATCTACTCCATAATAATCCATAGCCACTCATATCTAATCCTAATCTAAGTCCATCTAAAAATCAAAGAGAATCTGATAATCCTCCTTTTTTGGAGAGATTGAACATATCACATCTTGAACTAGAACCTAAATTTGATATTTTAAGACAACTCAAGAATGTGTGATTAAAAATCCCACTCTTTCAAACAATCAAGGATGTTCCTATCTAAAAAATGATGTTAGAGAGCTATGTTTGAAAAAATTAGGAAGAAATAATAAGGATCCTAAAATAGTTCAAATCATTGGCCAACTAGCAGATATTATGTTAGGAAATATAGTTCCCCCAAAATATTTTGATCTAGGAAGTCTTGTAGTTAATGTTAGCATCCATGGTGAACCCATATACAATAATTTAATTTACTTTAGTGAAACCATCAATTTCATGAACATGGAGACCATGCAACAATGAAAACTTACCACTCTCCATCCAGCACCCACTATCCTCCAGATGGCTAAAAAATTCACTATTAAGCTTTAGGGTATTATTGAGGACCTTTTTATCACTATGGATTCTTAGCAATATATAGTAGACTTTATTGTCTTGTAGATAAATATTAACTTGGGGGTTATCCTCTCATCCTTGGCCACCCATGGTTGGCCCCTATTGATGCTTTTATTAGCTACAAGTCAAGAAAAATGCTAATTTCTGATAGAAATGGCACCGAGAAATTGGTTCTGTATCTACCATCTAAATGATGGCCCAACCCCTTGGATTGTTAACTTTGAGGAAGTTATCTCCTTAAAAACTCTCTACATAATTTACTAGATTCCATCTCTGTAGGCATAAGAAGAAGACACTGTCCTTATTGGTATCCTAAAAAACACCTATTGATAGGATCCTATAGCCACAAACCTATTGGAATGTACACCATGCACTCTTCAAAATACCCTCCTAATAATGATCTTTCTAAAAATGTAAGATACATTTGGGCATTACATCAATTATTTCCCCATCAATACATTTATGCTCTTTTAATCACCAACATAGAAACCATGTTTTCTTTAACAAAGAAAGTAGACATTATGACAAATAAACCTCTCAACATCATCACCTCCTTGACACCCCAAAAATAAAGATAGTTACTTACAATTATAAGAAAGCACACAACATTTTCCTAGGATTGCCATGACATGAGAGGAATACCCCTAGATTTATGTATGCATCACATTTACATTAAAGAGGAATGTAAACCTATTCACCAACCTTAATAATGAATGAATCCTAAAGTTAAAGATATTATCAAAACTAAATTGCAAAAACTTTCAGATGTAGGATTTGTTTATCCTATTTTGGATAGCCAATGGGTCTCTCCCCTAGTCATTATCCCTAAAAAAGTGGCAAATGGCATATTTGCATTGACTACCAAGAATTGAATACTAATACTAGGAAGGATCACTTTCCCCTTCAATTTATTGATCAAGTGTTAGATATATTAGTAGGGAAAAGGTACTTTCCCTTCCTAGCTAGTTATAATGGTTATAATTAGATACAAATTTCCCTATAAGACCAAGATAAAACCAATTTTAGTTTCCCTTGGAGAACCTATGCCTATGTCATCTTACCATTTGGTCTTTGAAATGCCCCAACTACTTTTAAAATGGTTATTTTGAGCATATTTTCTAATCTCTCCCATGACTGTGTTGAAATCTACATGGAAGATTTCACTATCTATGGATAGACATTGGAAGAAACATTGACCAACCTAAAGAAAGTTATTTAATGTTACTAGAACCACCAATTATATTTGAGAAATAAAAAGTATTACATGCTTATGAATGAAGAGATTGTGTTGGGGCATCACGTATCCCCTAATAGAATTCAAGTTGACCTAGTAAAGACAAGTATCATTAAGGATCTACTCACACCAAATAAGTAGAAAGATGTTAAAATATTTTTAGGATATGCTAGTTATTATAGATGATTCATCAAAGATTTTAGTAAAATTTCCACCCCATTATTTGGATTGCTTGATAAGGATGTTAAATTTACATGAACTAATGATTGTCAAACTACCTTTTAGAAACTCAAAGACCTTCTCATAACAACTCCTATTTGGAGAAGGTCTGATTGGAAAAATCATTTTCATATCCACATAGATGCATCTAACACCACTTTAGGAGTTATCCTTACCCAAAAAGATGAATCTCTGAGTTATGTAATATATTTTTTCAGTAATAATTTTCAAGGGGTTGAACTCAACTACACTATAATAGAGAAGGAATTTCTTTCCATCATCTATGCCATCAAAAAAATTTGACACTGCATTACATGTTACCAAATATTCATCCACACATATCATGCATCAATTAGGTATTTAATGAATAAACCTACTGTAACATGTAGGATAATTTGATGGTTGCTTTTGTTGTAGGAGTTTGATATTACCATTGTTAAAAAACTAGGTAAGGATAATGTAGTAGTATATTTTCTATCTCGATTGAAAAATGATGAAAATAATCCTATTGTTGATAATTATTTTCCTAATGAACATTTATTTTCTATAACAGTTCAATCTCATTGGTTCATAGATAGTGCTAACTATCTTGTTTCTGAATCACTACCACAACTTTTCTCATCCAAGGATAAACATCATCTGATCTAAAAGAGTATACATTATTCTTGAATTGTAGGATATCTCTTTATCACTAGACCAGATTTAGTTACAAAAAGGTGTATACAAGTAAATGAATATTATGACATTCTCATAGCCTATTATGATGAACCCTATGGGGGTCATTTTGCTACCAAATGAACTACCATGAAATTACTCACTACCAATTATTATTGGCCTTCTTTGCATAAGGATGCTATGATGTATACCCACAGATGTAATCACTACCATTGTATGGGAAAACCCACTCACTTTGATGAAATGCCATAATATCCAAAAACTAGTTTTACAACCCTTAGACAAATGGGGACTAGATTTTTTAGGTCCCATTGATCCTAAATAGAACAAGGAATATATACTTGTGTGCACTAATTATGTCATAAAATGGGTAGATGTCAAAGCTTTATCCCATGTCTGAGATGAGAATGTAGTTGAATTATTGTATGAATAAATTGTTATCCACTATGGAGTACAAAGAGAAATGGTCACAAACCAAGACCCAAAGTTCACATTAGACCTCATAGCTACCTTGGTAAAAGAATATGAAATCAGACACAAAAAGTCTAACCCTTACCATCCTCAGTCAAATGTTTAGGTGAAAGTGAGAAACAAATAATTAGAAAATATCCTCAATAAGATTTTTATCTTGCGTAGAAAATATTTGTCAACTCCTCTTCTACAAGTAGTCTAGGCTTATAGAATCACCTAGAAAATAATAATTGGTTTCACCCTATATGAACTAGTTTATTGTAAAAAACCTATTCTTCCCATTGAGTTAAAACGTACAAAATTAAGGAAAACACTTGATTTGGTCTTGGATCTTTCCCAAGATTAACATGATAGGATCATATAGCAGAATGCACTTGATGAACTAATAAAGAACACACTTCATCACATTGAAATAGTGTAAAGACAACATGTGGGTTGGTAGATAAGAACATCAAGACTAAGAATTTCCAATTTGATGATTGGGCACTCCTTTTTTACTCTAAATACAAGGATCATAAAATAAATTTGTATTCTAGATGGCTTGGGCCTTATGAGATGAAACAAGTTTTTAATAATAGAACTATAAAGCTCATGACTATTGACTCTATTCAGTTTTAACTAAATTTTAATGGCCATAGGCTCAAGCTATATATGAAACCATTTTCCAACAAAAATCTCACTCACATTCTTAAATAACAAGATCCATCTCTTGTTCATGAAGCAAATTAACCTATTCCTATAGTTGAAGGTTATTTCTATCAACCCTTATCTAATATTTTCCAAGAGCACTAAAAATTCCTATAGCCAAGAACTAGCCATTCACAATGGCTTGGTTTAAGATGAATAAAATATTACCTCCTATATTTTTGAAATTTTTGTTGAGTTGGGACCAAAAAATATAAAAACAAAATTAAAAAAATTAGAAATGAAAACCTTTGAGCATTGTTGATGAATGTTGTCTTAGAAAACTAGGTCACTAGTTGATCATCATTTATTTTTTAAAAAGAGAGAGAAAGGGAAATACTAAAAAAAAAAAAAAAAAATCATTTGTTTTTTCTTACAGATTCATTTCCTTGGAGCATAAATACATTTTCTTTCTTGCTACAGGATGAAAAACTTGTCACTACAAGATGAAAAACTTATTGTTATAGGAAACACTTCTTGCTATAAGATGAAAAAATTGCTGCTATAGGAAACATTTCTTGTTATTAGATTTATTCTCCTCATTCTATCTTATATTCCATCCTACATCCCATCCTACATAAATATTTTTTCTCCTAGTCAAATGACAACACGTGCCAGACTACCACTTTGAATCATAATTTGTGCATTAATGAAAGCTATTTCGATAAGTAACAAGGTAATTATTTTATATTTATTTCATGTCATATATTTTAATTATTACTAAGATGATGGTACCTAATGCTATTAATACAGCACCATATCTTCTCCTTATCACACCAACTTGCCATATCATCCTCCTTCACTAATTGATGTGACCTTTTATGTGTTGTTACTACCACTCCTTGCTCTTTCGACAATCCATTTGTGTATGTTAGTTTCATCCTTTGAGGACAAGTGACAAGTTAAGATGGGGGGAGATTTTCCAGAATTTAATTGGATTATTTTTCTCTCAAAGAAAAAAATAAAAAACATTTTTACTAAGCCACAAAACCCTTGCTATAAGAACATAGACCTAGAACTCAAATTTCATATCACAATATAATATGGGACTTACTAAAACATGAACTATTGATATCACTCCTTTAATCCATAGCCTAGACATCTTGGCCCTATTCTAAAATGTAGGATGGGTATAATATTTTGAGAGGATATAGGCCCTAGATCAAGGAATTATAGAAGAATTTATTGGTTTATTGCATAATAAAATAGTAACAGTAAAGGGAGTGGAAATAAAGTTGACATAAACCATCATTAGTAGAGTAACATGAAAACCACAAATAGGGGAAGCATGGAAAGAAAAATATGATTTCAAAACAGAGAGGCAAAAATTCATTAGAGAAAATGAAAGCCTAAAAACTTCAAAGTAGGGAACTACACAATTATCTTTACTGATAAGATGGGCCAAATGTCTTGAGTTTATCTATAGATATTTCACTGGTGAAGGGAAGTATTCCATGCTACATGGAATTCACTTTAAGTTCATGAATAATTTGTGGCATGGTCTATATATAAATGTCCCTAAATTCTTTCTCCACATGATCAAAAAAATGGTGGAGATGTTTCAAAGAAGTAATTCCAAAGCTATTTCCCATCATTATTTAATCTAGTTGATTGTTTAAGACTATTTTCAAAAGACTAGACCCAACATAAGTTGCAAAGAATTTATCCAAGTACTAGGAAATGCAGAAAGTGATAGAGAAGGAAATGAAATAGAAGAGGAATTAGAGGTAGAATAAATTTTCCTTTCCTGGAGCTCCACAAGAACCTATAATATAAGACCTTCCTATAGCTCCACAAGAACTATAGCATAAGACCTTGCTATGGCTCCACAAGAACCTACAAAAGGAAACCTTCCTTTAGCCACATAAGAAACTATAATAAGGACTAATAAAAGGACTTATATAGATATGGAATCTAGAAGAAAAAATAAGAAACTCATTCTCTAGCCTAATTTATAGGAATCTAAGGAGGAACTTCTACCTTCTCCCAAAAATACCAAGGTAGCCTCTACTCCTCATAGATCTCATAGATTGAGAAGAAAAAAGAGAGATAAAACATCTTTTATTATTGAAATTAATAAAGAATTTGGAGAAAAATAAACTGCCAATAGTGATGAATATTATGAGGATGAAATAAATAAGGGAGAATGTTTTATAAAACGTAATTAGGTATTAAAACAAGTAGAGAATAGTCTTAAAGAGTTGCAAGAGGAATCAATGTAGGAGGAAGTAGAAAAATTGGAGCAACCTACTATACAAATGGAATTTCCCACTCTAAAAAAAGCCCTACAAGAAATTTAGTGACTAATAAAGAAGTTATAGGATCAGTCTATAGGAGGACTAGATGCAGTTATTGTAGTAGATTTTTAGCTACAACCCTCTACTGAAGACCATACTCTAGTCATTATTTCACAACCTTCTATAGAATTAAATCAATAAGAAGAACCTACAATTGCCCAAGAAGTCAGGTATCATTCCTCATTTACAATATCTTCTAAATTGATGAATTTGATGGATAGTCAGTCTAAAATTCTAAAGGCATTAAGAAAAAAATAAGAATTTTAAAGAAGCTAATAGGTTGAAGGAAGAGAGAATATCCAAATTGAAGAAAAAAATTAAAGATATGGCTTGTCTTACCCAAGATCTCATTGACTTCAGACCTCTTGAAAGATTTTATTCAATATATCTTGAGGAACATTGGAATAATTATAAATTCATGTGAATTTACTATGATATGCCTCATGTGGTAATTGATCCCCTCTCCTTATTTCAAATCTATAAAGAGATATCACAAGAATAACAAGCATAATTATGTGATTTCTATCTTCACAACTATGTTGTCCCTTATAATAGGGAATGAAACCCCAATCTATATGTTGGAAATGTCCAACTGATGTCATTTTCATCATATTTATTGAATGAGCAAAGAAGAGGAAGAGATGTAGCTAAATATAGAAAAAAAGGAAATTGAAATCAAGTTGCTTATTATGAGAGAATCAATTGCACCTAATGTTATATTGATATAATGGGATAATATCATGTTGAATAAGGAAGTTAGAGCCTAGTTTGTTAAGAATTGTGATGAATCCCAAGATTTTTATTTGGATTAAGAACTTCTATTAGTCCTATTGTAAGAGAATATTGCATTGAATGATGGAATGAGTTCACTCATTAACTAAGAAAGAGAGAGCCATATTCTCATTTTAACTTAAAAGCAACATTTAATAGGATCACAAAATATATGCTTCTTGTGGATGAAATGGGATCTCAATTATTGAACCTCAAATTCTAGCCCCCTTTATTTTGGTACCCTATTCTAGATTTCCAAGATAAAGCCCCATTAGATGAAGCTAGGGAGGTCAAAATCTGGTAACTATTTGAACAAAGGTGTGAATTTTATGCTCACCTTGACATTGGTGCCATAGATTTAATGGATTTTAGAGTTCTTTGTGAAATGGGAATGAATAGGTTTGTTGCTCGAGGTTAAGAAAGATATTAAGTTGGGGGGTGTGATGAGCCCTCAAAATGTCTTATTATTATCATCATTTTTTACACTCATCCTTCCTATTTACCATGTTTTTAAGTACTTTCTCATATTTTTTGCTTCCTCAAATAGCCATAATCCTAAAATTAGCATTATGTTTCTATACTATTTGAATAGTTATAATTATGTATTGAAATTAAATATATGATAGTTATCTACTACTTTAGGATGATTTTTCTACAATGTGTTTTAAGGATGTTTTGGATAAATAGGTATTTAGCATAGAATATCCTATAGCAACACAATCTCATCACATGAACTATCTTATAGCCACTGTGTGACCATAGCTACAAATTAATAGATTTTGATTCCTATTTCAACTGACTCATAGAAACAATTGTAACCTCCATGAATCCCAATAATGAAGTGGTTGAAGAATGATTTTTGGGGTCCTTCAATAATATCATAGAATTCACATGAAATAATTATTTAGCGAAAGGAGCTAATTTTGATTATCCTAAGTAAAATGTTTCTTAGATTAGAATATATATTATTTTGTATAAAAAAATATCCTCTATGGTGTGTGTGTGTGTGTGTGTGTGTGTGTGTGTGTGTGTAACATCAAATTTGAGATATAATAGATGCTTATTAGATATTATTAGAATTACATATTGTCAAGCAACTATTATTATAATTTCTTGTAACAATTCATTACTACATTTTTTATTAATATGAACAAGCATTTATGAGTTCAATTTAGTGTTATGAGAGGAACAATTGAAACTATAGTCAAAAGGAGAAAGGGCCCCATTTGGAAGTATGTAATAACAATCCAACCTATTTAAATAGTTAAGCATGTTATTTAGTTTATTTATGCATTGTGTGTTTTATTTCTGAATTGTATGATTTACATTCTTGCTTAGATTTCTTTAAGGAATATTCTAATGTATAAGCATTTATTTCATAGTATTGTGTTCATGTTTAATTTCTAGCATTTCATTTACTACATGATTTTAACATCTTAGATAATAATTAGCATAAGGTCAAATTAGAAGATTGAGTGTGCACATACAGTGATGTCATCCTATCAAGTCTACATCCTCAAGTTGACATTTAAATTAGGTGTAAAATAAAATTCTATGATAACTCTCCTTGCTCATTTTGATCAAGAGAAGTGTATCTAATTTTGAATCAACTACTAGTCATTGAATATGGTAATTAGGATATCTCTCTCAAAGATTAATTTCATAACTTCACTACTAATTTATAAGCTACTAATTAATAATATTTTTATATCCTCCATAATACTACTAAATCTAAAGTATTCATTAAATAACTTATTGAGATCAATGTCGATTTACATGAAGACACTTGGACCCTTAATTTTTATGGTGCCAAATGCCTTCAAAGAGCTTGGTTAGTTTGTATCAATTTAAAAACAAAAATATTATTGATTCTCATCAAATAACCACTACCCTTACCAAATAATTAACTTATTTTACCATAGAACCCATCCCTATAGATAAAAATTATATCCTCGATTCACTTATTTCTTTAGCATCGTTATTTCACTCACACTAAGTTCTTATTGATTCTACCTTTCTTATTCAAATAAGAAAGTCCCCATCTTCCATCCAACCATAGGATTCATGTATTTTACATATTGAGGTTATCACCATTTGATAGATCCCATGTTAAAAAGACATCATCCAATTCCTTGAACATCAAACTTATCCTTAAAACATGAATTCTAGTGAAAAGACTAATTCATAAATAATATATTAAAAATGTCTTTAAATATAAGACCCTTTATTATCACAATGATGAAGGTACCTTTCTCCACTATGTTATGAAATAAGAGGTTCTTCCTCTCCTTGAACAAGTGCATGGGGTAATTTTTAGTGTTCATTATAGTATACATGCTACAATATGAAAATTCCTATGTATGAGATAATTTAGGCCTAATTTTGAAAAGGATACCATCAAGTTTTCTAAAAATTGTATTCCTTACCAAATTCAAGATTATCTAAACCATTCACCACTATTCAAGCTCTAATTTTTCAAATCTCCTTGGCCATTCTTAATGTGGGGATTATATCTCCTAGGCAAACTACCTATATCATAGGATGGGCATGTCTTTATCATTATGGCTACTGAGTATTTTACCAAATGAGTCAAAACCATGCCACTCATTAATCTCACTGACACTACCATTTCTAATTACATCCTCAATCAAATCATTCATTATTTTATATTTCCCCATATTATCATTTTTGATAATGGCAGTAATTTCAAAAAATAAAGATGTGAAACAACTTTGTGCTAAATTCAAAATCTGTCACTAAATTTTCCACACCCTACCATCTAAAATTAAATGGTAAATTTGAGGAAACTAACAAAAATATTAATAAAATAATCCAAAATACATTCTATGAAATCCACATGGATTGGCATTTTCATCTATATCCCACTCTTTGGGCTTATCACACTAGCATACACACTGCCACAGGGGAAACACCATTCTCACTAGTCTATGGTTATGAATATGTCCTCCCATTAGAAGTTGAGATTACCTCTCTCCATATATATCTTCATGGTATCATACCTGATGAATAATTATGTGAAGATTTATTTCATACTCTTGATATTATTGACAAAGACAGTCTATTTTCTCTATAACACAATCACTAATATAAGTCTTGTATCACCAAACAACATAACAAAAGGGTTAAAGTCCAAAATTTCAATATTGGTGATCTCATCCTTAAATTAGACTATACCCATGACAAAGAAAGAAAATATGATCAAAAATGGTGGGGTACTTATTTAGTAAAATACATAATTGGTCATAACACCTATCACCTCCAAAATAATGAAGGCAATATTTTAAAAGAGCTTACCAATGTGCAATTTTTAAAGAAGTTCATTGCTTAGATATTTTAGTTATTATAATTCTTTATGTATATTATCCTACTAATACTTTTTGAAGGATTTACACATGGGTTTCACCTCTTGTATCATTATCCTCTTTTCACAAACCTTAGTTTCTTCTTTTGGTCTCTTTTTCTCTTGAGTTCCATTATAAAACTATGGATAGGACCCGGTATTCTTCATGAATTCCTTTTATTAACTTGTTACTATCTAATGATTTATGCACCCCTTGGGTTTTCTTTGTGAATTATAGTGTAATACCATGGATAGGACGAATCCTTCCTCACCAATACAATATTTTTCATTCTTTTTATTTTCACATACTTTGTGCACCCTCTTCTATTTTTTGTTTTTTGAGTTACAATGTAAGACCATGGATAGGATCAAGTCATCCTCATAAAATCACCATCTTTAATTAATTCAATGTTCGTTTTCCATAATTTTTATCAATGGTTACAAGTCTATGCTCCTTTGTTCTTAGCTTTAAATTTTGTTTCTTTTGTAGATAAAACTTGCACAACAAACTATGTTAGCATGTTTCCCTACACTTTTATACATTCTTATGATAAGGAATTGCACTTACCTATCATTGTATCCCTTTTACACCTTTTTCCTATTTTAAGTAATTTAAATTGTTTCATGTTTCATTCTCCTTAATTTCCTTTTATTTAATTCCACTCTAGATAAATCAATGTCAAAGTAAAGATAGACCTATTATTTTCACCTTATTTAATAAGAATCTTAGACACCATGATCTCTAAGATTCTCTTTCTTAGCAACCAAGTCTAAAATATTCAAATGATAGTCATCTTTACCACCCATATTGATTTTACAAATCTATATGGAAGAGGAATAGAAAAATCCATTAAAATTTTAAAATCTAAATTATTTAAAAAAATGCATTGATCAAAATGCAATATACAAAGTCAAAATCACACCAAAAGAAGTGATGAATAATCCATATCCTAATTCCAATCAGATCTTAAACTCCATATTTTACCTCATGATAGAGTTGAGGACCATTGGGCTATAGTAAGCTAGTAGATTAGGATAGGATAATTCAAAATAATCTATGGTGCTACCTACTTTCTCATGCAATATTAAAAGTAGACAAAAAACTCTATACAAGGAATGGGGAACACATTATGGAAAGGTAAATCCATTTTAATTTTAATGCATATAGACTTCATGGGATGATATTTGTATTGCATTTGATGACCTTAGATTTGTGTGGCTAAGAGAAGTTCTTTAGAGTCCTTAATGTCGAAAGACTTCTTTTTTTGACAAACCTAATTTAAATGTCCTGCATTTGATAAAGAGTTTCACTACCTTGATTTTTCCATTGTTTTCTCCTCTAAACATGTCATTTCCCCCCTTAATAGGCAAGTTTACTTCTAATTTTTTTCCCACTTCTATATTACCTCTTTGTCACATCTTAACACATGTTATCACTACTTTGTTTCAGTTTTATCTATCCTTATAAAAAAAATATATGTTTGAGTGATTATGGATTGCTTTATTTACCCGATTACTTTACATTTCTAGAATTATCGTATTTTATTTTAGCATTTTTCATTTTTGTACCTTCCTTTTTTTTAGACAATTAGGTTTGTTTCTATTTTTCAAGTACTTTTTTCCATTATTGAGTGAGATTGGCTGGTTCGTTCTCACTCACCAATGATGTTTTCCCTTTTATTAACTTTTTCCATTACTAATTCAATAAGGATTGTTACTGATCACTCACCAATGTTTTTTTACCATTTGTTTAAACATATTTATTTTATTAAGGATTGTTACTACTTTCACACCAATGTTTGATTACCATTTTTGACATGTATCCTTGGTTTAATTTGGTTAGTTTTCCTTTCTTACTCAAAGTTTTATTGTTTGAGATTTTTGATCATTTTAGTAGCCTTGGATTTTTAGTTACCCAATTTAATCTAAATTTTGACTTGGTCATTTGGTACTAACTTAACATTTATCATCCCAAATTTCCAAATTTATAATTACATCTCATCTACACTATTTCAATCATCTTGGATTTACTACAATTATTTGTTTGTAATCTTTAGTTTTATATCCCTAATTTTGTCTAATCAATCTATACACCCTCTACAATAAAAAATAAAAACACAATAGCCAACCATTAAAAAATAAAGGTAAGTAAAGGTATGAATACATTACTTCTATTTTTAGTTATTTCCTTTTCAACAATTTACTTTTAGTTATTTTATTTCTTAAAATACAATAATTTGTTTAGCTTTAGCATTATGTGTTGTTATGTTATTTTCTCAAAGCACCATCCCCTATTGCACCTGAGTGATGCATGATGAGATTCAAGTGGAGCATATGTATACACATAATAATTTTAAATTTTATCAATTATTGATGCTTTATCTCTTGTAATAACCCATTGAATCGTAATCTCTTTGAGTGCATGCCTTAAAGGGTGTACTAGGAAAGGGGTAGGAAAACCATTGGTGCTTCATAAGATTTTTGTCCCCTACACCACCACTTGTTATCAATCAAACCTTCTCTTAGACACTTCCCTATGCCTTAACTCCTCTCTTTGATACTCCTCCAACCATTTATTTCCTTTATTAGCCCCTTCCTAAGCCTAAAACTCATTTTTATGGTTTATGTTACACTATAAACCCCATTAACCTTGTACTCAAATTTATAAAACACATTTAGGGTCTAGGTTGGCCCCTGACTGGCCTAGACTAAGACCTAATTTTATTTTTCCAATAGCAATATAGTGTCAATTGGGTTGACCCTATCAACTAAATTTGTAAAATGTTATAAGGTTAGATTCAACTATATATACACATTTATTTCACCATTTCTTAGAGACCACAAGAGTTAATTATTCATTTACACTTCTTTACAATCTACTGTTTCACCATTCTACTTGAGGAGTTATAGATTAGGGTTTATAATTAAATAATAATCTTGTCTTGTGGAAAAGTCTTGGATGTTTTGGCATTTCTTGGTGATACTTAAAAACCACAAAAACCTTTGGAAAAGCATCTTTATCCAAGGGAGAGATTTATTCTCAAAGGGTTTGTCTTCAAGGTAAGTATATTTAACTTTACTTCTCTATTTTATTAGATAAAAGTAGCATAAGTAATGTATTTTGAATATATTAATCTATCCATTCATAAGGTTTTTTACCTATAAATATCTTAATTAGGATTTCCTATACACATTTAAATTTATATTTACTAAACCCTATTTTGTTCTATAATCTTTGGTGAGAAATAGATTAGACATTACTTTACTTGTCATTTATTTTGTGAATATGAAAACATAGGACCTATATAGGGTTATTAAATGGTGTTAATTGAATAGAGTATTTGGAATATTCTCTAGTAATGTTATTATAGTAAGAGATTCCTTTGTTAGGTTTAGTAGATCCATCTTGGCTATTTTCCCAAATATCTAGTATGTAAACAATCAGAAGTGTAAATAAGATTTATATTCTATGAGTTATGGTTGATTAATATATCAATTGAATTTCTCTTTGTATACATTCATGGAAATGCAATTGATCTATTGATCAATCCTAACTTAGAGAAGATAAAGCCTACTTACACTTTTAATTGTTGATATTATGTATTCAGGGTCATGACTAAGATGGATCCTCTAGACCTAACCAAGTAATCTCTTAACAAAATAACATCCATAGAGAAGGTTCAAAATCCTCAAGTCAAGAAAAACCATGCAATACCCCTATTTAGGTCCTATGTTTTCATATTCACAAAGTAAATTACAAGCATAGGACAGTCTAATTTAGTGCTCACCAAAGCTTGTGGCACAAAATGGGGTTTAGTAAATATAAAAGTAAACTTACATTAAAGAATCCTAATAAAGATATGTATAGGTAAAAAACCTAATGCATGGAGAGAGAAATATATTAAAAATACATTACTTAATCTAATTCTATCTACTAAAATAGAAGAGTAAATTTAAAGATACTTACATTGAAGATGAACTTATCGAGACTCAATCTCTCCCTTTGCCAAAGGTGATTCGTAAGAGGTTTTTGTGATTTCTAAGGATCACTAAGAAAGGCCAAAGAATCTAAGACTTTTACACAAGACAATATTCTCCAAGTATAAACCCTAAGCTATAACTCCTTAATTATAATGGTGGAAGATCATATTGTAAATAATTACAAATAAATAATTAACTCTCGTTGTCTCTAAGAAATGGATAAATGAATGTGTATATATAGTTGAATCTAACCCTAAAAATTTCTAAATTTTTTGCCAACAGGGTCAACCCAATCAACTCTATATTTATATTAATAAAAATAAATTAGGTTTTCATATAGGTTGGCTAGGGGTTAACCTAGAACCTAAATGTGTTTAATCAATATGAGTACAAGGTAGATGGGGATAACAGTGTAACATAAACCATCAAAAAGGGTTTTAGGCTTAGGAAAGGGATAATGAAGGAGGTAAATGGTTAGAGTAATGTGAAAGAGAGGAGATAAGGCTTAGGTAAGTGTCTATGAGAAGTTTATATTGATATAAAGTGGTAGTATAGGGGACAATAATCCTACAAAAAATCAATGGTCTACCCACCCTTTTCCTGGTGCACCTTTTAAGGCATGAACTTAGAGAGATTATGACTCAACAGGTTCTTTTAAGAGAGAAAACATAATTAATTGATAAAGTTTGAAAATATTATGTGTATGCATTATTCATTTATATGGTTAGATTTTTTCTAGTTTCTAAATATTACATATTCAAGTTATCTTGGTATAGTCATTTTTATCATACATAGATGTTTCACTTATTATTGTTGAGTTATTACAAATTAGATATAGGACTCTGGTCCACTAAACTAATCCAAACACTCTATCATCTACCTACTAGGGGGATATACACTGAACCAAGTTATTCATTTGATAAATCTGCCCACTTGGGGGCATCTCATACATAGTTATTATTATCGGGTTCTATCTTTACATTCTATACATTGAAGTTTATGCATTGATATATCTTGATATTGATCATCACTACTCATTAATTATATTTAGTGACATGTGGCCACTGACATATGTCCACATGTCTTTATATGTGGCTCTAATCCAAAACTAATTTTTTCTCCATATGTGGACATTTGAACTTATCCTTGTATGTCTTCAACTTTTAGATTCAATGAAATGTGGCCATGTCCCTTGTATTGTGTCCCCTTGGCCTATTTTTGCATGCCTCATGTGTTTTATATGTATGATTTATTATATGTATCTTCACCATGACACTTGTAAGTGATTTTTAATTTCACTAATTTTTGAATCCATGAGGGACCTCATGTATCTATGCTTCCTACTTGGGTACCATGATGGACATTATGCCCCATCCCACTAGGTAGTTACTCAAATTTACTATTATACACATTGATTACATGTATCTTGACACATTTATGTAGTTTAAGATTATAACATACATATTACACTACATAATTATGCTTATATTATTTTACATTATGATGTTATGTTTATACATTCCTTTGGAATATCACATAATTATCATATATGTTCATGTTAACACATTTTTTAGAGATATTTATTTTGAGGACAATTATTTCATAGGTCAATAACTACCCTAAAAAAAGGGGAATTCATAGGGGTTTTTCATAGATATTAGGCTCCTACATTACTATATATAGATTATTTTTAGCACACAAACTCAGTTTCAATCAATTAGACACAGTTCTGACAGAAGAAGAAATAAGGACTCAGAAAGTAGTCCAAACACCTAGATTTTAATCTAGATAAAAATTAGCACACAGATTGGGACACTAGCACCACAATATTCTACTATCCACTACATGTAAATATTGTCAAGTGTCCTTAACTTTAGGGTAGTCTCTATTATTCAAAACTATACACTAAGTTCAATACAGATTTTCAAAGGTATAGTCATAATTTTGATGGTTATGTTTAGATTTTGCTCATATATACTCATTTTAGCTCATATTCATACCAATTTCTAAGATTAATGGTATCATTCATGGTATGATCACTCCCACATTTATTTTAGATAGGTACATATACAATTATTACATACTCATTTCTAAATTAGTATACTTCGATATCAGATTGGGGGCATGTCTGTGGCATATAGTTTCCATATGCTCACCATATACACCTAAATTCACTCTCTTATTTTATCATAGTTAATATTACTATTATTCAACACTAATTATTCTTATCTCATTTATTACCACTAATTCATTCTTAATACCATCCCTTCTAATCATTCATTTAACATCCCCCTCATTCTTCTTTATCATGCTAACCTTATCCCTACCCCACAAATCGATTAATAATTATAATCATATCTTAATCTTATCATAATCCAACTTATCCATTATTTGGGAATTTAAAATTCCCATGACACACCTACTCACCTACCCTATCCTATTCTTAGGCTCTCTTATATCTTTAGTCCCTAATCACTTATTCAATCACCTATCATAATCCCCTATTAGTCATACTTAGTCCCTAAATGGATTCTAGCATTCTCTAATTCTAGAATCCTCTCTAAATTAGCCCCTTTATTTATATAAGCTTATATTATATATTGTTCCAATGAATTTTTAATTCCTTGGATAATCCGCCACCCTTGATCTTGTGGTAACCAATTTTGAATGGTGACCATTGATCTTCCCTCCCTCAATCTTTTTAAACAAAACTCTCCTTGATGAACTACAAGGGAAATAATGAACCTATGAGCTTCCATGATATCATTCAAGTCATGAATATAACTAATCCATGCAATCCATGTGTCTTCATCAAGCCAATATAATTATGCCAAATATGAGTTTATGGTAAGTAATCTTCATCCATTAATCCTTTAGTCTTTTTATTGTTTGAATCTTGGTTTGGAGTAATTAGCTTTTAGGATCTAATGATGGTATGAATGTCTCATTCTTTTTTGCATTTTATTTATAAATGGTTTTAGATATTAGTGGTAAAATTATATTTTGGTTATTTTTATATAATTGTATAATCAGATCCAATTAGCTTTTAGGACGTGAAGTGCTCACCTCAGGGAGACGTGAAAAGAGCATATCCCTATTGATGATGAGGCATTACTAAATCAGGGTATTGACCAAACTTTTCTTATATGCCATGGATGAATATGGGATAAAAGCATAGATGATGCATTTTATCAACCCTAATTAGCAAGTACAGAGGATTGAATGGAAAGAATAAGGGATGAAGATGGGATGTGTGGAGCAAATTTGAATACAGTATTTCTTTAGTTTGATCTCAAGTTTGACTTGATGATATGAGATGTTGGATGGCATAATAAAATATTTAATTGGACCAATTTAGGTTTGATCTAGACCTTGATTATTTGGACTAAATTTTTACTAGGAAAGCTATAATAAGCTCTAAGATTAGATTAGGGGCTAGACTGGCATGAGAGATTGGTTTGGACTAGGATTGATTGGATTAAGGCTATCTCAAGAATAAAATGATCAACTCAAAGAGGATAATACGATTGGATTAATATATTTATAGGATATATTATTATGACTTAAACTTTCTTAGACTTTCTTAGACACAAAGAAGCTTAGGATCAAGACCCTGATGTAGGAGAGTTATTTTCCAATGTGTATGAAGACCAACGTATGACTATAGACTTGAGAAGTGGACTAGTATAGACAAGGGGATAAGTTAGGTTTGAATATTATTAAGACTATGTTGGAAATATGGTGGATAATATGACTAGGCAAGATAAGGTCAAGACCATTTTAGACTAGGGGATTAAACAAGTCAAGGTGATATGTGATTGGTTATGGATGAGGTGGACTTAGTTTGATGACAATAGGGATAGTTGATGTTAAGACTAAGTGAATATCTTGAGTTATATTATGATAATATGTACTATATGGATGACAATACTTATATGGATGAGGCTAGAACAAGATTTGACTAAGATGCAAGATGAGACAAGTTTAAAAGGATGTATAAATGTATAAAGACAAATATGTACAATAGGATGATACTATGATGAGATAAGGATATACAAGATGAAAATATGTGAAACAGACCTAGGTATGCATGTATAGGTTTGGGTGAAAGGCTAACATGGCTCAAAAACAACACTAATTTAGCACATTACTCACCAAATCAAGCAAACCAAAAACATAGGACTAGTAAATAGATTTGGGTTTGTAACCTGATGACTACACCATCTAATAACTTCATAGGTCAAGTTTTAAGCCAGTGACCCATTACAGAATCTCATGAACCCTCTCAATCTTGTCTATATATTATGGTCACTTAGGAGTTGATATTGACTCTGGTAGTAAGTCATATTCTATGCCCAATGGTCCTATGCTAGATTAAACTATCTTTTTAGGGGAGTCCCCAATATAAACTAGGTATAGTGGGGCCTATGTCCATATAGGGTGTTATATAGTTCTTAGTTCATATAATTAACTCTTCCCATGATATATGACCTAAATGGGGTAATTTTTTTATCGTAATGATAATTATCTTAGATATTTATACTTCATTGGAACAAATCCATGATCACTATTCCTATAAGATGAAGGCAAGCACGTGGGTGTCAATTCCACGTCACATTTTCCCTAAAAATTATAAATGGTAGGGTTTTTAGTGGTTTTTTATCCTCCAAAAATCATTACAAGGATTCAAGGAGGAAATCATACACCATTTTAACCCTCTATTGACACATAAGCATACAAAAATATCTATTAACTAATTAATTTAAATGGGATGTAAACAAAATATATAAAATATATTTACAAGAAAAATGCCAAAATATATTATATAGCCAACTTTCAAAGAAATAAATTATTAGTTTCAATTGGAAATATTGAGGGATAACCTACAAGACAAGACATTAGTCAAAATATATGACGTGTAAGAGAAGATGTTAGCAAGTCAAAATCACTACTAGATTCACCCTGGTAAAATAAAATATTAGTCTAATAAGCCTTAATAAAAACCACTAAAAAATAATGATTTGGATCTATAACTTCTTTATATGAGGGCTCATGATGTGGGGGTCTAGGGGTGATATCACCCCTTACGAGGTTAAGAGAGAATACCCTTATGGGGTGAAAGGGAAGTACCTCTTGTAGGGTCTTGGGGATGCACTCTAGGTGCACTCCCTATCATGGTATATGGTAGGTTCGAAGGGAAACACCCCCAATGACAAACATAATTTAGGAGTTGTGTAACCCTTATAATGATTCAAAATTTATTAAAATTGATCCTAAAAAATGGACTCAAAGAGGACACATTAAACAAAAAATTAGTGAAAAATGTAACTATAAAAAATAAAACTCCTTTTGTATGGTGTACATACATATTCCAAAAAGACCTAAAAGTTGAAATATGTCAAAAAAACCTAAAAAATATAAAATCCACAAAATCCCAAAACATATAAGTTATCTTGGCTTATGTCTTCTTATCATATGTCTCAATATCCTAGTAATCTTGCCCTATATCTTCATTATCATTATCTTAATATTATTCCATAGTCCAATCCTTAACCTAATATAAGTCCCTATTCTAATACAAATACATATCCTTATCCTAATACAAGTCACTAGTCTATTCCAAGTCCATCCCTTATCCCAGTTCATATCCTTAATGTAAAATCACATCATCATCATCATCATCATCATCATCATCATCATCATCATCATGACAAACTTAGTCCAACTCATCACCTAATCAATCATCTTGACGTCTCTAATCTAGGCCATTAGATAAGAAACAATGACACTACATGTTGATATTTGTGTGCATTACTTATCTACTCTATGTTTTTTTAACTTTTTTACATGTATATATCTAATTATCTCATGTTTTGTTCATATGCCTATGTTTCTTTTTAGTCTTTCATCATGTTTATTTTTGTCTATTAGGAAATGAACTAGGATGCTATGATGACACAAAAATTTATAATGATGCTTTTTGGTGCCCTTAATGATGTAGAGTTCACTATTTTCCCCTTTTTTTTTGTACAATTTGGCACAATGTCCTCTTAGTCATACTTATATCAAGTGGCATACTGCCTGGTGTTATATTTATGAGATTGATTAGACTATGATAAGCCTTATTATAAAAATTATGGATTGATCATCTAACACAATCATAATTTATTTTATCCTCTATCACCTATTGTAACATCTAACAACACATATCCAATCATTTATCCTAGCCCTTTGTCTTTAATCTAATCATCCTAGTCCATTCATCTAACCTCTAATAATTTTCACCTCTCCTCATTTATCTATTAGGGGTAAAATCACTAAAATGGGGGAGGGGGGGTGAATCAGTGATCCCATATAATCCAACTTTAATTTCAAACCTTTCAAAACTCGTAATTAATTACCACTAGCATTCGTGAAGTATATACATTATTCATAGCAATGAACAAGAATGATAATCCAACATCAAGCACATAATACATGATATATGTGGCAAAACCTCTTGGGGGAGAAACCCATTGGAACTTGTAATTGGAATACTATCTTATAATAATAAGAAATAAATTAGACCAACTTAAATTGATCAAGGAAATACCATCCCTTATTTTAGTGAGACTGCAATCCCATAACGAGCTACTAAACCTATCTAGTTGAGTTGCCACAACAACTATAACTTTATTAGGTATTACCTTGAAAGGAGGATATAAAACCCTATATGTTGAGATGCCACCATAACACCTATGAAGACAATATTTCCTAAAAATTGATTACCTACAAATCTGATAGAGATACAAAGTATGTTGACTCTCTTCAACTATGCACACTTAATGCATCCAAATCCACCGTTTGGATCACTCTTCACCCTTCACTCATCCTCAAAATTTAAGAGCACTATTTTGAAATCAAGAAAATGAACCATAGGTTATACACATAGTCCTCAATCTACTTTGCTCATCAACTCATCTACTAGTCACCCACCCTTTCCTTCACTCCATAATACTATCCTCTCAATACAAATTCCACATCTAAGTCTACAAATCATCATCCTTGAATTTAATATTTATAGATACTTCATAAATTATCATGTCTACAATATTCCTTATTGGACAAAACACATACCTTCACCCTTAAGGCATCTTAAATATGTCACACTTAAGCATAACTCTCTTTCAATTAAGCCTAAGTCACCTTTTAGGTCTTATGCTAACCCATTCACCTCTTTGACACTTCTCCAAGAAAAATAGGAACACGTGAACACTTTACAACATATAGATTCATGCCAAATGATCTATAGGTCCCATTTAATTTTCAACATCCATCATATCACTCTTATGATAACCCCAATTAGCTTAAACATGTCGCTATACACATAATCATTATGAACAAAAACATAGTCAACTTTTAACCCTTTGTTCATACTATATATGATTGGCCAAACCTTCATAATGAAAAAAAATGGTCCTTATGAAGTATAAAACATACTCCAATATCTATTTAAAATTTAAACATTGAGATACCAATAGGCATAACTTAAATACACTTCTCAGGTTACTTGAAAAATATGCAGGAACACACAGTCAAATTTGAACCTCAATATCTTTGACTTTACACACTTTTATATCTTCAAACTTAAATTTATAGATGCACCTTGGACTCCTCTACAAATTCTTTTTTAATATCATGAGAAAATTCTACTTGTATCAAAATATATGGCCTAAAAACTAGACACTAGTATTTCCTTTATTAAATTCAAATATTTGAATTCAAACAGTCATAGTTAAACTATGATCACTTAAAATGCATCTCATACCCTTCCTGCTTAAATCAATCATGTATCATCGATATTCCTCCAACTTTAATTCAACTATATAGTTAAACAAAGAACATGTTGACCTCATCATGTACAATATTAAAATATTGACTCAATACACACCATCAATCTCTATAGATCAGCCAGGTCATTATCTTATAGCACTCACTATTTTATCTTGCTCAGAACCACTATGATCATGACACTTAGCACCCTCACATGCCTTTTGATAGTTTTTAGTATTAAACATCAAGCATATGTCATCATCTCACTAAATACACACAATTTATATGTATTTATATGATCACTCATGAACCATTGGATCTTTATTTGGTCCTAATCTTTATCTCTTGTAAAATTGACTATGGGAACCATTGCAATCTACCTAGAAGGCCAACTTTGGACCTCAATAACTTTTTATCCACATAGATTCATGATCTAAAATTTTGGCCATATTATCTCCTCACATAGGATAATATAATAATGTATCAATCTGATCCTAAAACCCTCATGTGTTTGATATATAACATCATTAATCTGCTCACTCAATTTTTTTGCCACAAAGCCAACTATGCCAAAAACTACATAGAAGGCTAACTTTGAAGAAGCATATATTTTGTCACGCATCATTACATGTCCTAAAATTTAGTGAATATCAACTAGGAATAGAACTAAACAACCCCATATTTTAAAATTTTATTGACACCTTCACACATGAAAAATATAACACCATCAAAATGCCTACTCAGCTTTTCTTATCACATTGCAAATTTGGCTATGGGAAAACATTGTCAAACTACCTTGGATCTCAACTTTGCACTTTCATATATTATGTTTCACTTCATTTCATGACCTAAAATTTAGTGAATATAAACAAGGTAAAAATTTTATCGCAACCATATGACCAACTCCCCCTAATGCATCCACACATGGCAATGGTGATGTCAACAAAATATCTACTCAGATTTTATGCCACTAGATCCAAAAAGTCTAGTTGAAAACAATAAAGAACTGTGTGAATTAAAATCATCCACATAGGCTCTCCAATCATACTTTAAAACTAATATGATCCCTTTCACATCCTCAAATAACCATACCCATCCCTGAACATCTCTAAAACTGTGCCAAAACTAAATATCAACCAAGCCTCCTTTAAGCATACTAGGATAAGAACATTACACACTTTGTCACTGTCACTTATAGTATCAAGGCACTTCAACCATTCACCTAGAAACTTCCATGAAATTACCATGACATCATTGAAAAATATCTAACAATATCCCCCTTTTTAATTGATTTCAACAACCTCATATAATAATATACAACTCACCTTCCTTCTCTCTCTTCAAGCACTCCACAATAAGAACTTTCTCCCCCTTTGACACAATGAAAAAGTGGGTAAAAAATGATCTTGAGGACCTAAAAATACTATAAAAAATATAATAACACATTATTAAGATAGTACAAGCTCCCCCTTACCTTGATCCTACTTATTCTTTCCTTGACAACATCCTTCTTGTTACATGCCAATATTCTTCTTCAACCAAGCACTGCAACCAATAAATAAAGAAAAAATAATAATAAATATAATATAACTCACTAATATAAATGTGAGATGGAATTCCCCTAATATTTTTGATAAATTTCACCTCCTAAGCATCTTCAAATCTTCACCCACTATAAAGAACTACCATATAAGCTTACTAGCCTTCTCTCTCAAACCACCTCAAGGACCACCAACAAAACTTGATGACACTAACCAAATAGGAAATATGTTATAAAATAAATTTATAAATCACTTTGAAACATACATACCTTGAGATTTTGGATAAACTGAGCAAAAAACACTCTTCTTCATACTAGGCATGTCTAGTCTCCTTGTAACCCTACCTAGAACTTACAGAGACCACAACTTTCATTAGACATATATTGAAGATCTGAAACTTCATATATATATCACTCTCATATGCCCCATAAATCACACCAAATTTTATTACCTATCTCATCATTTGTACCATACTTCCTTAACAAACCTACAAGCTAATTAGGCCTCCATTGTGATAAAAACTTGAATAATTTGAAAACCACTAACCTTAAAATATTTATGAACCTTGATTTGAAAACCCATTTTACCCATTCAAAATATTAATAAGCATCAAACCTCAAATAAAAATAAAAACCATTTTTCTAGTAGAACCCAAAACCCTATAATATCAAAATAAATAGAGTCAACATACCTCCTTCTGGTCAACACACACCTCTAAAACTTCTTACAAACCTAGAGATACCCATCACACACTTTTGGACCAAGATTTGAGATTTCAAATATTTTGGAAACCATACATCCTATAACCCATTTTAGACCTGCTTGCCCTTAAGCCAAAATTGAGAAATCTAAGAGTACTCAAAAATATCTAATTTGACTTCAACATACCTTCAGACCATAAAAACACCTAGAGAATATAAAAAATAATTATACAAACCTTTTTGATCACTAAACTCTTCTTAACATTACATCAATCTTACTAAGCCACCTAGAAAAACCCATTCTGACCCTACAGACATTACATACATAGTAACACTAGCTTCTCCACTAAAAGGAGTCTCTTAAGAAGCATAGACAGAGACACCCTAATTCAAAATGTCCTATAATAGTGTGAAACCAAGGGTTACCCACAAATCCTCATATTAATTCTCCTCCTTGGTCATCTGATACTTATATTTCTTATTCTTCTACTTAGGCTTAAGAGAAGCAACATGCTCATCTACTCCAATATTCTTCTCTATGATTGAATTGATAATACATGAAGATAACATAAATTCCTGAAATACCTTTTAATTTATATAATCTTCTTTGTAGCTTGGAACCTTATCACTAGGCACTAACAATTGATGTTCTTTGCATGAATCTTGCTCAACAATAATAGGATGTTAACTTGGATCCATACATACCTCAGAAGTAACCTCAACCAACACCTTAGTCTTCTCTTTGAGTTTTGTTTTTTAATTTAAAACATGATTAGACAATGAGAGCCTTGGTACTCTTCACCTTATATATTATTTTCCACCATATCAAACAAGTTACTTAGACCTGTAGTCTCAACATGAATCATACTTACCACCTTTAGCTTCCATGAATTAACTTGCCTTTTTCCTTGCACTCTAAGAGCTTAATTAAATTAAATTTGACTTGATGACCTTCAATTGTAGAATATATCATTGTGACCAATCTTCTCATAGTTGTATCAAACCATACTATTTTATGGAAACATATTTTGTCTTGCCTTGTTTGGATAGAAACTTGTAATGTATCCTATGTCATGACAAATGAAATAGCCTCCTCTTTTTGAAGAGAACTAACCTTGTCTAACCTTATGTGGATAATGGTTTGAAAATTTTCCCACATCAAGATAATTAAATCACTTAATTTTTTTCAAACCTTTTTATTGATGATCCCCATAATACTTTCATACAAACTCATTTCTGACTAGTCTCTTACATTCTCTAGCTTTATGCCCAAATTGATTACATGTGTAATAGTAACCATTGAAAATTGCATACCTCATGACATTTGGTTGTTCAATATGATTTGTCTTCATTCTGCTAGCACCTTCATTCCTTATCTGATGATTTGTCTTCAATGTATTATTGTCCTTATTCACATTAGTCTTCATCTTATCTTGAGTTACATTACTTTTTTCTTCTTCAAATCCAAGACCAATTTTATCACTAGCATGATTTTGACCACTCAGAATATTATCTAGATCACTTTAGCTCTTTTCAAATCCCATAAATGACTTTGCCATACGATATGTCTTCTCTAAATTATATTTCAGTGACTCATTTTCAATTACATAACTTGAACATTCATCTTCTTTAGCTTTCAAGATTGTAGAAAGGATTTCTAATTGAAAACTAATATGCTTGACCATATCTTCATGCTCATTAGTGTCTTCATTTATTATTTATTCATACACACTAAATTGATCCTCATATTCTTTGAGTTTAGAGTTTATCTTATTGTTAATCTTCTTTTCAATCTTTAGTTCTTCAAGAGCATTTGTCAATGCAGTCTCATAGTCCACCTCATCTTCATCGTCATATGAATAACTCCAAGTAGACTCCTTTTGATGTGAGAAATTTACTTCCTTGTCCATGAATAGGTCTTCATATTAAATAGTACCAACATCTTTATGATCATACTATGAGTCACTATCTTCAATCTCATCTGATGAGCTACAATCTTCTTTGGTGTAGAGACTATTCTTGTTCTTGAAAGACTTCTTGTTATTATACTTTTTAGATCCTTTCTTGATGTATGTCTTCTTGTCTTCATCTTGGCCTTCACCATGCTCTTCTTCATCATTATTATCATGATTATGAAGGACTTTATGATCAAAATTCCATATCTCTCCATATTTGAAAGATTCAAAGGGTAGCTTACCCTTATACTTCCCTAAGACTATTTTCAATTTCTTAGTAATCAAAGTAATTAATTCATCCTCATAAATATCAAATATCTCATCCTCTTTAGGTTTCTTACCTTGGAACTTATTCTTTGGATTCATTTCTATTTTGAATGTCACTTTCTTCTTTGGTGGTATATCATCATTTACTCTTATCTCATAGGGAGTAAGGGTGCCATGAAATTGATCCATCTTCAACTGAGTAAGATCATGGCTTTCTTCTATAACAAATACTTCTAGATCAAACTTGAGAGATAGAGACCTTAATTTAATACCTTTTGAACTATAGTATCCTCTTCAAGTTTCTATTCAAGACCTCTAATGATATTTATAATCTCATCAAATCTCTATAGAAAGGATTCCATAGAATCTTCCTCCTTCATTTTAAGACTCTCAAATTGTCTTCAATTAGTCTACAGCTTTTCCAACTTAACCTTTGAATATCCTTCATGAATGATCTAAAATTTGTACCATGTATCTTTATTATAATTATAATGGATTACCTTAGTAAAATCAATCTCTGTAATACCACAATTAATGGCATTCATTGCTTTAGAATTATTCTCAAACAACTTCTTGTCTGCAACACTGGATGGAGGAGTATTAGGAGAAAAATAACCATCCACAATATATTTACATACATTTAACCCTAGGCAAATAATTTATGTACTCATATTCACACTCTACAAATCATAATTGAAACCATTAAACATCAATGCTTTCTTAGTAGAGAAATCTCCTTGATGACTACTCATATTGTACCTTGGATCACCTTCGAGTTGCCAAGCCTTTACCAAAGGACCTACTCTAAAACTAATTTTTAAAGGCATAATCACTGAGGGGTTGGGTGAATCAGTTAGCCTAGAAAATCTAAATTCAATTTCAAACCTTTCAAAACTCTTAATAAATTACCATAAGCATTCATGAAACATATACGTTATTCATATCAATGAACAAGAAAGCTAATACAAGATCAAACACATAACACATGACATATGTGGGAAACCATTTTGGGGGAGAAAAACCACTATAACCTATAATTATATTACTATATTATAATAATAATAACTAATTCATACTATCTTCAAATGATCAAGAAATTACCATCCCTTATTTTAGTGAGACTGCAATCCCACAAAGAGCTACTACACCTATCTAGCTAAGATACCACAAAAAATAGACCTTTAGAAATTTTCAATAAGGAGGATATAAACCCATAGATGTTGAGTTTACATAATAACACCTATGAACACAAAATATCTTAAACACTGATTGTCTACCAATCTGATGGAAATACAAATTATATCAACTCTCTTCAACTTTGCACACTCAATGCATCCAAAGCCATATTTTGGATCACTATTCATTTATCCTCAACATGAAAGAGCACTATTATAACATCAAATACATGACCCATAGGTCATACATATATCCCTCAATATTATCTACTCATTTACTAGGCACCCACCCTTTCCTTCACTCCACAAAACTATCCTCTCAATAAAAATTCCACATCTAAGTCTAGAAATCATCATCTTTGTTTTCACTATTTATATATCCTTCATAAACTATCATGTCCATAATATTCTTTGTTAGAAAAAACAAATGCCTTCACCTTTATGTCATTTTACATGGGTCAAACTTAATTACAACTCTATTTCAAATAAGCCTAAGTCACCTTTTAGGTCATATGATGACCCATTCACCTCTTTTACACTTCTCCAGAAAACTAGGAACAAAGGAACAATTTATAACATATGTATCCATGCCACATGATTATAGGTCCCATTTAAGTTCTAAAATACATCATATCACTCTTATGATAACCTCCAAATAGATCAAATGCTTCTCTATATACATAATCAATATGAATGAAAACATAGTCAAATTATAACCCTTTATTCATACTACATATGATTAGTCAAACATTTATAATACACATAGATGGTCCTAATGGAGTCTACAACATAATATAATATTTAGTTCACCTTTAAACATCTAGATTACAATAAACACAACTCAAATACCCTTCTTATGTTATTTTAGAACATGCACAAATCCATAGTCAAAATATATTTAACTGTACACACTTTGAAATCTTAAAACTTATATTTTTAGATGTGCCTTGAAGTCCTTTGCAAATTCACTTTTTACATCATAATTTTTTTTAATTTTAACAAAATATATGGCTAAAAAAATAGACACTGGTATTTCCTTTATTAAATTCAAATGGTCACAGTTAAACTTCAATCACTTAAAAAGCATCTCATGCCCTTGCTACTTAGTTCAATCACACACTGTCAATATTATTCAAAATTTAATTTGGATATAATATTAAATAAATAACATTTTGATTTCATCACATGCAATATTATAATATTGACTCAACACACACCATCGATCTCTATGGATTAGCCATGTCTTTATCATATAGTGTTCACCATTTGATCTTGCTCAAAACCCCCATGATCAAGACACTTGGTACCCTCACGTACCTTTTGAG
Source organism: Torreya grandis (assembly GCA_037957365.1). Taxonomy (NCBI): domain Eukaryota; kingdom Viridiplantae; phylum Streptophyta; class Pinopsida; order Cupressales; family Taxaceae; genus Torreya; species Torreya grandis. The sequence continues at coordinate 190,686 of JARHVA010004862.1, forward strand.
AACTTTACTATTAAACATTGAAAACTTATCATCATCTTGATCAATACACACCATTTATCTATATTTATATGATCATGCACAAACACTTGGATCTTCATTTGGTCCTACTCTTTATCTCTTGCAAAATTATCTATGGGAACCATTGAAATATGATTGGAAGGCCAACTTTGGACCTCAATAACTTTTTTTGTGCTTAGATGCATGATCTAAATTCTAGACCATACGATCTCCTCACATAGGATATTCTAACCATATTTCAATCTACTCTTAGTACCCTCTTACATGAAAGATATAATTCCATTAATCTACTCACTCAAAGTTTTCTACCATAGATATAACTATGTCAAAAGCTACATAGAAGGCCAACTTTGAACAAGCATATATTTTTTCATGCTTCATCATGATTCAAAAAATTTAGAAATATTGGTGTATTATTCCTAATTTAGTTAAAGGGTCTGAGTATTAAAATTAATAAATAAATATGAAATAATTAAGCTACTAATTTGTGTAAAATAGATTGCAATTTTGACCTTTCTAAAAATAATAAGAGATGGAAAAGAAGACTTAACAGGAAAATGATTGTTATGGCTAAGATAAGGTCTGATATTCACTATGTAGGACTAGGTAACTATCACTAACTGAGATTTGGTCTTCATTTTATAATTAGATAGGATTGTTAAAAGTGGATAGGAGTTGCACTAGCACTATAGTCCACCTATAACACTATTGTCTTGAAGATCTGAGCTTGAAGGGTTTTGTTTACTAGGTCTGTGTGATCCTGTCCATGAAGTTTTAGCAATTGGAAGTCTATAGAGCTCCTCGTAGAGTAGATTTTCTCTTTAAACCCTATGTTCTAGTATACTTTGACTAATTTTGAGAAAAAGGGGGGATTAGTGTGTGTAATATTTACTATACGTGGATGTACACCCCTTGTGTGGGCATGTTGCCTACATATCAATACTCTAAAAATGGATCAAGCCATATATAGTTCTCCCACTTGATGTGCTTTGAGAAATTATTTGTATGAGGATGCTAAATGTTAAATTGGATGTGCTTAAGGTGGCTAGGGACTAGTGTAATGATTTTAATAAACTTGGAAGTGTGTTGGTTGAATGTATGTGGAGAATAAGGAAGATTTCTTGAGTAGTCTTGCTTTTATTCTTGATTGCTTAGTGATAATTGCACACCCTTTCTAAATGATCTTTGACTAGGATTTTATAGGGATCTATTGGTCATGGGTTGAATGTTCTTACATTAGAAGGATAAGGAGATGGATGGGGAATTAGAATCAACTGACCATTTAGGTCAAAAATATAATTAGATCAGAGTGTTAAAAGTGGATAAGAGTGGCATGGATGCTATATTCTAAGTGTGGCACTATTTTCTTGAGTTAACAAGGCCTAGGGGAATGGATTAGTCATGGAAAGAGTAGTCTAACTGAGCTAGAATTAAGTATGGAAGGCTATAGTTGACTAGGAATTAGTGAAAAGATGCCTATGGGGGTCATGAGAGCAATTAAGAGGGACATATGGGTTGGGTGTCACAATCCATACTCAAGTTACCATTTTTTGCATTTTATATGACTAAATTTATCCTATTTTATTCTATTAATGAAGAAAAGTGAAATACTAAGATAAAGGAAAAATAAAAAGCATACCTGAACTTACCTTCAAGGGTGAAGCTCATGAAGCTGTGTGATGTTGGGTGCGCATAGAGAGAGCACACTATGAAGTATTAATCTATAAGAAAAATAAATATTGGATTAGTTCTTACTATATATAATATATCTAAAATAAGAATGTATAAATCTAGGTAAGATAGAGAGGAAGAGAAAGGAATGAATACACCTCACTGGGTACATTAACCAATATAAAACATGTGATGTTGGATATGTTGGGTATGTTGTACCAAGAGTAATATCATGAACGGAGCTGAGAGCTTAATTTCCCAAAAGTGGCTCAAGAATGAAAAATCTGGCCTTTTAGATCCATCATTTCCCACTAAGTGATGGTATGTTATCATGCATGTGCTAATAATTTTTTGGACTATGTGTGCAATCCCTCTGAATAGGTGGCTCAAGAGAACAAAGGCTAGCTAGTCTTTTGGATCCATCATTACCCCATGAAGTGAAGCTATGAACTAATACTAGTATGAAATGTGTGTCATATGAGATGGATCATGAAGCCCATGAATGTACTATGACCTGATAATGTTGGTGTGGATAGTCAAATGTATGAAAGATGGAGATTAGGCTTGTATGAAAGCCACTCTGAAACTGGTGCACTAGGCTTATATGAAAGCCACTCAAGAATTTAAAAAATTAGGAATGTGGAATATATGCTTGTATAAAATCCATTATAAAATTATCCCAACCACCTATAGATGGAATAAGGCACACAACTACTATGTTTGGGTAATACTAAACTCAAAAAGGAAAATAAAACAAATGTGTCATGCACATTACCCCAATCATTGGTGTTTGAAACATGGATTATAAATTGAAAGTCATATCAATTACCATGTCTAAAATTAGAAGTGAGAGCCATAATTTCATGCATGATGCCCCTATTTCTAGATTCTTTGAGTGAAAGTGTACTAAAAATTGCTAATTTTGAATTGTTCTCACTGTGAAAAACTGTAATTAAACCTACTTTTCTACCTACTTCTATAAAGTCTATTTTTTCTAATGTTTGAATAAAAACATCAAAAGTGGACACTAGTGACACTAGCACTATATTTCAGGTTGGTTTTAGGACAAATCTAATTACTATTCTAACATTTTAATTATCTACCTAGTCTATTCTGACTAGCTTGATGTTTGGTTATTGTTTTAGGTGTTCTGAATGCTTTTTTTTACCATTAGGAGCTCTGATCTTTATGACAAAACCCTTGATTATTTACCACACTTCTAATGGTAGGAATGGAGACCTTGTAATGACTTTCCTTAGAATAAAAATACCTACAAGTTTGTTATACTACAAAGATACATGATATAACAATGATAATTGACAAGATATCTCAATATATAACATGGTTTGTAATGATAGATTTTTAGATCAATAGGGGTATGCCTAGATAGATATAAAAATATAATAATATGTGAAATGTACTAAACTAGAATTAGAATTTAGATTAGTTTTTAATTTTTAGTTGTTGTGGATAGATGGAGCATGATGTCCATCATGGTATCCAAGAAAGCAAGACAATGCATGATGTGGATCATAACATTACAAACAATGAGAAGCAAAAAATAAATCAAGTGCACATGGTAAGAAACAAGAAGAATACAAGAGTGGCCAAGGGGCAAAGAAAATAAGGGACATGGGCACATGTCACTCAAACTAGAAATTAAGTATACAAGGCATGTTTGAATGCCATATACGCTTACAATTAAAACAATGAAGGTTGGCATGAAATCCACAATCACATAGAAGATTATAGGTAAAGAGAATTGGAAAATGTCCTAAGGTACACACATGAATATAAGTAAAGGAAATTTGAAAATGTTCTAAGGTACATACAGGAGAAAAAATAGGAACTGAGTAATGTAATCAATCTAGCTATGCAAAGAAAGAAAGGAAAAAATGTAAAAACTAGAAATATAATTGTATCTAACTAATCAAAGTAAGAGGGAAAGTATGTGAGACATGTTAGTACAATAATAGGTATATGTTAAGGAAATACACAAGTTCTATATACTAGTGTACTATCAATATAGTATTCTATGTAATCTAGTAAGTAATGTACATCAACATAATAATATAGAGTGTGTGGTGTAGGAATCACATAACCTAGCTAGTGTAGTCATGTAGAAGATGCCCCCAGTGGGTATGTATATCGATGTGTGTCTTGAATTTAAGAGGATTCCCCCTTAATGGGTAGAGTGAAACAATCAAAGATCTATATGTCACTGCACACACTCAAATAAGATCAAGTGAAGCATGGTAATGTAGATAAATTGACAAACAATAACATAGAACAATAAATGTAAGTCTAACATAATAGTAGAAAAGTAAAGCATGGATAATGCATACAATTAAAATATTTTTGATGTTTTGAATTATTTTAATATTTTTCTATTTTGAAATGTTATATTGTTTTTATATTTTTATATTTTTTATTGTTTTTGGTATTTTTGTTATTAGTTATGTACAATCAATCATTAGTAGACTATGTACAAGTAATTGAAGAAAAGTTATGTACAAGTAAGTAAAAAGAAACTATGTACAAGTAATACTGAGAAGAAATGATACTAATTGATGAGTTTCATAGGAAACTCCCCATCATGGTGTTCTATATCAAACAAAATAATCATGTGTGATTGTGAAGCATGAGGGAATGGCTGTGAATATGAAACTAACTATTTGGATTCATTGTCAGTATCTTGGAAATCATAATAACTTATATTATTCGACTCATCATTATCATCTTGATTTTGAACCAATGGAATTCTAATATTGACTTTTTTTGTATTTGGATCTTTTCTTTTGATAAATTATGATGTGAATGATTTGCCTTAGGATGTTCAATAAATCACAAATCTTGGTGACAAACACTATAAATTGTTAAAATAGGAGTAGTGATGCCTGGAGCTTGCTTGCCCAACCTTTGACCTTGATAATCAAACTATTGTAGATATTTTTTACCAAAACCATAATAATTTTAAAGTTGATTCTTATTTTGAAGTGGTAGATTTGCATCTTTTTTGTGCTTTACATGTGCCTATGGTACTGTTTGTTACTCTGATTTTGATTTTTGATCCTTTTATTGCTTTGATTTATGCTTTGGTAACCACTTTTGTTTTGTTTCTGAATTTGACCCTTTGTGAATATGTTCCTATGTCACTGTGAATTTCTTGACTGATTTACCTTGTTTAGGGTCCTCATTTGTAATTATCTATTGTATATGTTATTTTAATGCCAAACATGAATCTGTGTGATGCCCATGAATTATATGATATACACAAAAATATCTAGATATTCTCACTAGATGTAGAGGAGGTATTTTGATCAGCTTATATTTAATCATTTCACTTAGTATCTCACTTGAACTCGTATTTGATTTTTACATGATGTTTGAATCGCTAGTTGTAGAGATACTTTGTTGTGATTTATTATTTTGATATGTAACATTTCTTTCAACTAATTGACTAGGTGAAGGTGCATATATGTGATTGACACAAAGCTACCTTTGAGGATTTTGTATTATAATCTAATTTTCCAATGTTGTGATCTTTTCATGTAATAGTTTATTATGCATTTGGTTATCTGAAATTAACTTTCTCATACTAGTGATTTGATCTCTTAGAGTCTCACAAGGGAAAACCCTAGTTGATTTCAATTAAACATGTAAGCACATATGTTGAATAAGGTTTAAATAAGCTATAGGTTGAATTTATTCATTAATAAAAATAGTATAGGGTGCCTCACTTTTTAGATGGGTGATAACATGGACCTGGTTAAAGGGAAAGTAGATATCACCCTCTTAAGGGAGAGGAGGAGAAGGGATTTCTTCCTATGTATGAAATATGACATTGAAACAAGACTAGCCAAGGAGGCATATACATCTAGATAAAAAAAAATTATGGGCTAAAATGCATGTAAGTGGAGTTATAAGTAGTTTAGAAATATAGTTATAAAGAACATTCCATATGAGAGATAGCAAACAAAGCATAGAGAGTATGGAAATGTGCATTAATTCATAAATAAATTTGACATGTGCTATGATATGTCTAATATGTGTAGCAAGAAAAACTTGAAAAAAATCGATATGAGAGATAGAGAGCGAAGGGTAGAGAGCATGAAATTCTGCATGAATGCATAAAGAGATTTGACTTGTGATATAATATTTATAACATGTTTAGAAAAATAGAATTGGACATTATTTTTCTAGAGAGAGAAAGAATATTCAAAATAAATATTGAAATATTATGTAATTTGAGCAATAAATTTTGTAATATCATTTGTAATTATGAAAATTAAGAATGAAATACAAATAATGAAGATTTATATTATTATATGGTAATCTTCATCATTTATGTACATGATAGGACTGAGTATAGTCTCCTTATTATTTGCAAGAAATACAATAAATATGTGTAAATAAGTGAGATATAATTTTTTTGGTATGTGTAATACGAATTTAGTTGTAATGTGATACTTCAAAAGAAATAGGACCTAGTATATGCATCTAGGGTTTTGAAAAATAATTATTTTCAAAATTACTATGAAATTTTGAAATTTAAAGTGAATTTATGAGTTAAGTGTGTGAGTAAAAAATCACAAATTTATTAGAAAATTTATCATTTAAAGAGACCTAGTAGATGCAACTAGGGTTTTGAAAAATAACTATGTTTGAAAATTATTATTGAATTTTGAAATTTAAGGTAAATTTTTTATTTTAATGTGATAGTAAAAAAATCATAAAATTATTCAAAAATTAATGGAAAAATATCGAGACCTAGTATGGGCAGCTAGGGTTTGAAATAAAAATATTTTAAAATTACTAAAAAATTTTAAATTTTAATGTTAATTTTTTATTTTATTATATAGTGTGTGTGTGTGTGTGTGTGTGTGTGTGTGTGTGTGTGTGTGTGTGTGTGTGTGTGTGTGTGTGTGTGTGTGTGTGTGTGTGTGTATGTATATAGGAAATATCAATAGAAAATTTACCTAGGGTTTTTATGTGTAAACAAAGTAAGTCAGGTTCATGAAATGATTTAAAACTTTTGGGAATATTGGTGTATTATTCATAATTTAGTTAAAGGGTCTAAGTAGTAAAATTAGTAAATAAAAATGCAATAATTAAGATACTAATTTGTGTAAACTAGATTTAAATTTTGACCTTTTTAAAAATAGTAATAAGAGATGGAAAAGAAGACTTAGCTAGAAATTGACTGACATAGATGAGACAAGGTCTGACATTCACTATACAAGACTAGGGAACTATCACAAACTAAGATCTAGTCTTCATTTTGTAATTGGATAGTAGTGCCAAAAGTAGATAGGAGTGGCACTAGCATTGTAGTCCACCTCTGCCATTATTATCCTAAGGATTTGAGTTTTTTGGGTTTTATTTTCTAGGTCTGTGTGACCCTATTTTTAATGTTTTGGTAGCTAAAAGTTTGTAGAGATATCTATAGAACATATTTTATCTTCAGACCATATGTTCCATTATGCTTTGACCAATTTCAATAAGGAGTGGGGGTTAGTGTGTGTAATATTCATTGGACATGGATCCACAACCCTTGTGTGGGCATGCTACCTATATACCAATAATCTGAAGAGGGATGAAGCCCTATGTAGTTCTCTCACTTGATGCGCTTTGTGCAATTGTCTGGATGAAGATGTAGAATGCTAAATTGGATGTGCTTGAGGTGGCTAAGGACTAGTGCAAGGATTTGAATAAGATTTTACATGTGTTGGTTGGTTATATGCAGCAAATAGGGAAGATTAATTGATTAATCTTGCTTGTATTATGTATTTCTTAGTGATAATTATCATTCCTATCTAAATGGTCTTTGAATGGGCTTTTATAGGGATCTATTGGTCATGAGTTGAATGTGTTCACATTAGGATGATAAGGAGAAGGATGGGGAATCAAAATCAACTAATATTAGGGAAAAAAATGTAATTGGATAAGATTGATAAAGTGGATAGGAGTGGCACTAATACTATAATCCAAGTGTATCACTATTGTCCTGAGCTAATGAGGCTTAGGGGGATGGATCAATCATGGAAATAAAAATCTGTCTAAGCTAGGATTAAGTTTGGAAGGCTATGGATGATTAAGAATAAAATAAAATATGGCTTTCAAGGTCATAAGATTAAATAAGAGGGACTTATTGGTTGGGTGTCACAAGCCATATTCAAGTTACCAAGTTTTATATTTTATATGACTACACATCACATTACCTAAAATTTAGTGCATATCAACTAGGAACAAAATTTAACAAACCCATAAGATAAAATTATCCTAACACCTTCACACATGAGAAATATAAAACCATCAAAATTCATACTTAATTTCTCTTGCCACATTACAAATTTGGCTAAGTATGCGAAAATAGTGTCAAACTGCCTAGTAGCCCAACTTTGTACTTGCATATCTTATGTTACGCTTCATTGCATGACCTAAAATTTAGTGTATAAAAACTAGGCAAAAATATGACCAGAACCATATGACCAATTCACCGTAACTCATCCACACATGTTAATGGTTATGTTAGTAAACTGTTTATTTAAATTTTCTACCACTTGACCCAAAAAGGCTAGATGAAAACAATGAAGAATTAGGTGAATTCCACTCATGCACATAGGATCTAAAATCATCTTTAACCATTTATAATACCCATTACACATCCTTAAATCACCATAATCATCCATAAAAATCTCTAACCATGCAAAAATTGAATATCAACCAAGCCTCCTTCAAGTATACAAGGACAAGCACATTGCACACTTTGTCATTATCACTTAGACTATCAAGGCACTTTATGCACTGACTTAGACACTTCCATGACATCACTGTGACATCACTAAAAACTCTTCAACATTATCCTCATCCAACATATGAGTTTCACACTTTATCTAATCACTAACATATATAATAGTCATCATCATCATCATCATCATCATTATCATCCTTCTTTATTTTATCTTATCATCTATCATCTAATATAAACTACATTGGCCTAAATTTTTCTTAGACTATGTCAGAAACACTTAGTCACATATCATGTCTAATTTTATCTCAACCATTCTTTCCTCTTTTCCCACCATTTTTCACCACATTTATCTTTTCATCCTCATGTCTTACATCAATCAAATCCTTGAGAAATAATATCACTTATTAATCAATCAAGTTATTTATCAATCTCTATCCCTGAAATCATCTCCCTACTCTTTTTCATCAATCACCCACACCTATCAACTAGGATATATAAATCCCAACACATATGATTTTATTCTATCAGTCATTCCTTATCACTAATAGGGCAATTCATCATTTTAAGTTTACAGTTTCCTCTTTTAATTGGGGCATAGCTTAAATTATAACTTTATTATCATGTCACACTCCCTGGCATGTGTCATTACTAAGGATATCATCACATTATGGCTCATTAATTTTATGCATCAAACTAACTCTTCCCTTTCATATTTTGGTCACTCAATCATATCATTTTATTTTCTTTCATCCCCTTCATCATATCACTAGACATTAGATTTGAGATACATCCATCATTAATCCTATCAAATCATCATCTTATATTTGACCTAATGATCTCCCAACATGTATCCTTTCTTGGGATATGTTAATATATCATGGCCTTTATCATCTTTGTCTACATCTCTCCCTAGAATTCATCATTTCTTGGGATATGTCAAAATCTTGTGTACTTTTATCTTATCATTATCATGTGTCCACTCCCTATCATATGCATTTTCTAAGGGAATCATCAATTTGTAACTCAATAATCAAGTTTATTTCATCTTCTTCTTCATCTATCTCACATATATCCTCCCATACCATTGTATATTCATCATATCCCACCCCTCATTTCCTCTTTCGAGTAACCATCCATCTCATTCTTCTCTGCATGTCCCCTCAAGGGGGCATCATATCCACTAAAATTATTTACTAACATCCATTCATGATAAGGATTTTCTTTGAAACATCATTACTCCTTCCACTTCATCCACTCACAATGGCCTTTCCAAGATGGGAAAAAATTATACACTTAAATTCACTCAACTTTTTTATCATCACTAATATTACTATTAGTTGACACTAATTTCGATTATCTCATTTATCCCCTCTAATTTTATCTTAATATCACCCCTTCTAGTTAATTATTTAACATACCCTTCATTCTTATTTATCACACTAACCTTATGCTTACCCTAAAAATCTATTAATACATATAATCATCTCTTATTCTTATCCTAATCCAATTTATCCATTGTTTGGGAATTTAAAATTCCCATGACCCACCTAAGCTAGCCTATCGCTAAGCTATCCTACATCCCTAGTCCCTAATCACCTATCTAATCACCTATCCTAATCCCCTACTAGTCATACTTTCCCCCAAATGGATTATAAAATTCTCCAATTCTAGAATCCTCTCTAACTTATCTATTTTATTTCTATAATCCTCTATTCTAGAGGCTTACAAATAATTTTTAATTACTTGGATAATCCTCCACCCTTGATCTTGTGGAAACTATCTTTGAATGGTGACCATTGATATTCCTACCCTCAATCTATTTTAAAAAGACACCCCTCTATTAACTACAAGAGAACCAATGAACCTATGATATTCCATGCTATCATTCTAGTCTTGAACCAACCAATCCATGTAATCCAAGTGTCTTCATCAGGCCAACATCATGTTACCAAATATGAGTCTATGGTAATCAATCTTCATCCATTAATCCTTCAGTTTTTTTATTATTTGAATCTTGGTTTGGAGCACTTACCTTTTAGGATCTAATGTTGATATAAATGTCTCATTCCTTTTTGCATTTTATTCTTAAATGGATCTAGATCTTAATGGTAGAATAACATTTTGGGGTTTTTTATATAATTGCATCATCAAATCCAATTTATAAAAATTTCATCCTTACACTTAGTTACACATAAGTTTATCAGATTGCATGGCAAACTCCATGTCATTCTATACCTTGTATACACTTTCTATCATATTCTGTGTTATCACCATTTTCATGACTTACTCCATCTATAGTGGTTGGCATTCTTGAGTGGTCCAGATACACCTAATGTACTTGAGTGGCCTAAAAGCTGACATACATAGTTATATATACCTAGTTAGATGATTTCAGTACTTTACATATTTTATTTTAAAATGCAACTACTTCACACAAGTGGGCAATGATGGAGTCATAACCTACTTGGGTTCTCGATCCACCCATGTGAGAGGATTATATATATATATATATAATCTTATCCAAGATATTCACAAGTCATGTTCCACTAAGGAGGCATGGGAAATTGTGGATTCAAAACCAAATTGAGTTATTGAGCCACCCAAATATGAGGATTGAGTAAGTTAGTAGCTCAGTCCAAGATATTCAACAATTGGATCACTATGTACACTCACACACATAGGTCATTACTTTATATCATGTTTCACATATGTAGACCCAACTTCACATACTAAAACTCATCTATGTGGTCTCCACTTCCTAGGTATGTCCAGGTATGCTTCTTTTTCTTTTATCTAGTTATTTCACTTTGCTACATTTATAGCATAAAATGGGGAAAATGTAATCACCTAAAAGTGGTATTTAGATGTTAAGAGTGTTTATTGAAATATCTTAATCCTATATTATCCATGGACCTATCATATATCATTTATCACACTTTTTCATCCATTATGCATACTACATACATCTTTAGTCAGCTTAGATATAAACCTAGAATTGCATTCCTAGATCTTAACCCATTATGCCCACCATCCTACTAGTCAGACACTAGAGCCACATGCCATTAATTTTCCTAACTTATCAATAATATACCTTTCCAAATATCTTTTGAATAGATATATTTTCAAATTTATGACCCTCTTAAGGTCGGACTAAGAATATTTTATTATCCACACAAGCTATAAATCACTATAGATGTAAGACTATTAGACCTCTATCCACTAAATGTCAAATAAATGTAAAAAGACTATTCAAATAAGAAACAAATTGAATAAAATAAATTTAATGAATCCCTATTCCACCCTACTTATGCATACTACCATATACAACAACCCTAAGCCCATATTTCAAAGATTTCAAATCTTAAGCATACTCAAGGCATTAAAGACCTCTATCATTCTAGCATTCACTTACACTTTCACCAAGCACTAGGTGAGAGAACTACATGAAGCTTGATCCCTTATCATAACATTGGTATGTATGAAACTCTCTTCAAAATAGGGTGTTAAGTATGTCCAACCTATCCTACTAACAAACACACATTTTTATCTAATGCCATACTTGAAAGTAGGATTAGGGCTTTCACATTAAATCAGATATTCTAGGCATAATATAAATTTATATATTTCATGTGCATAGGAACAAAACCCATAAACATAAGTGTAGGTTATCCTATAAAATAGGAACAGTCCTGCAAAGAGGATACTCATAAGATTTTTGAATTACAAGAGCCGCATGGCACTATTGTCTAGGTGGGCCACTACTATATAATGAATAATCTAAATTAGAGACCCAATTGATGACACTTATATGTGTTACTAACCCAATGTTTAGAACCTAGATCTTTTGGGACATACATTTTATAGATAAGTCTCTATTTTCACATATTTATTACTATTTTTAAGTAAAAATAAGTCAAAATCTATAACAAATTAGTGGTTATTTATTGTATATTATTTCACTAATTTAGATAATGCAACTCTTTAATCTAAGTTAAGATTTACATTAAGAAGAGGTTAAATCAGGTAAAAGTATATCATAATAAATATATCAAGTGTGAAAACTAATAAAGTTTCATGATTAATTTAATATAAGAATATGAATAAAAAATTAGACCTAAAAGACACAAAGGTGTCATAGATTCCATTTATAACATATGTAAATAACATGTCTGAGAGAAATAGCCCCATAATATATTATGTGAATATATGTTCAATAAAACATAAAGGATAGAAACTATGGGTGACATGCCTCTATATAAATATGTATGTCATATACACATGGAAGATAAATTCATTTAAGTATAAGTATGGAAATCATGATATGCCAATATCTAAATGATGTTTAGAGCATAATTGCCTAATTAATAAAGTAATGTAATACATGTGGGTAAATAAGACTTTATAATGTGATATAGTATGAAATATTGTCAATGAATAGTGTGTGATATAAACTTATGGTCTTAGAAGAGATATGCAAGGATGTGAAATCATGTAACACTCAATCTCAATTCATTGTCAAAGATAATAAATAATTGTTTCCCCTAAAGTGGAAAGGTATATATAATATTCTAAAATATGAGAGGGTAAAATATTATGGACTTATTGGTTCTCCAAATGTGTAAGATTTATAAAATAAGCTTCATAAGGTATATACAAGATATTTCCCCATAGTAACAAATAAATATATGTCCCATGTAAAAAAAGTGTCATAAATATTGTCAAGATAGAAAATGAGACCCAAATCTTAGTCATAAAAGTATTTATGGTACAATTTCAAAGATAAAATCAAGTGAATGAGTAAAACATGTACACATGTATGATGATCTTAATGGAAGAGCCAAGTCCTATGTAGAATTGTCACAAGTGAATGATGAAAATTTATTTTTTAATGGATTTAATTTTAAATTTTTGAGGTGGTAATCACTTATACCATAATTTTTTATAATGATGAAGGGACTTAACCAATTTAGTTTGCATTAAACATTATACTATTTATCTTTATTTTTAAACTTTTAATTTTAGTTTAGTACCAGATCAACAATATAAAAATATATTTGTTTGATATTTTTGTTTTAAGTATTTTGGTAGGTTATTTTTATAAAATTGAATATGCTCAAAATCATATACATTTGCATCATCAATAATTTCCAAATACAATTGTGTTATTAAGAATTTCCAATTGATGCAACCATTTTTGTCCATATTTTTTATTAGTGGAAAATCCCTTAAGTAAAAACCTTAGGTAAGGAATCTCAATATTGAGTGAGAGAATTTCCTTTGTGAAATATACTAAATAATAGATGGTTCTCATCATCTCCCTACTAACACTCGTGCATTAAGCACATAAAACATATATATGGTCATTGTGTTGATATTCAGCATGTTTAACAATACTTATATTTAATGTATTAACAAATCTTTTATATGTAGTCTTAGCTTGGCCATATCCTTGTGGTTAATATGGTGTGGAAAATTTATGTTGAATATTGTACCTTTTACAAAATGTATTGACATATTTATTTTGGATATATGAACCATTTTTAGATATAATAACATATGATATACAAAATATCGATATAATATAAATCATAATGTTTCTAGATATGTTGTTCTCATGGTTGTCTTTAAAGTAATGGCCTCAACCCATTTTATAAAATGCACAGTAGTTGTAGTAATGAAATTGTGACATTTTCATGATGATGTAGGATTTATTTCCCTACACAATGGAAACCCAAAAATTAAAATGGATAAGGTGATATAGTAGGATGTATTTCTTGAGATAGTGCATGCGTTAAATTATGATGTCATTGGAATTGGTCATAAATTTTTACAGATTCCTAACATTATTGTTCCATGGAAGGCCATTAGTAAACCGTTCATAATAGTTTTAATGACATTGATTTTCTACAAAATCATCCACCACATTGATTTATCATGAAATACCTCTTAAAAATAGAGTCACCAATGATAACATATCATGTAGAATTTGTTCACATTTTTTATTTTCATTTTTATTGAAATATTCATGAATATAAAAATTTATAAATGTTGGTATACCAATCTAGAGTATTTACTTCACTTTCTATTGTAAATACCTCTAGATTATCTAATGTTGGTAGTGAAATTGCTGATTTTTACAATTGATTAATGCTGATTAAGGCTTTATCATCCATAGTGTCAATATATCAAGTGATGTGGCACTATTGGAATTTTTTATTTCTATGAATATTACCAACTTTAATTTCATCAATGTGAATAACCAAACTAAGAACCAATCTTTATAGGGTAATAATTTTTATTCTTTAGTTTGATAAGTAAATGTAACTCGGTTGATGACAATATCAAAATAATATAAAATTTTATTCATTTTATTTATGGGAATGTGTGGAATTTAAACCTAAAATTAAATCACCATATTATATTATATTGTTTATACATAGATATCTTAAGTATTATGTTAATGGCATAGCCTTCCCCTAGAAATTTACTAATACAATACGATCCAAAAAAGTTGGTTCATATTTTGGCCCATAAAAATACATGGCCCAAAGTTTGTTATCTTTAGAATTCATACAAAAAACATCTCAAAAATCATCATTCATTGGATTGTATTCAAGTAAGGAAGCTCTAATCAACTGATAGACAATAATTTGTCCTTTAATAAATTTTTGAGGTAAAAAATCTAGATCATATTCCATGAGTAATAGGATCCAATTGGTTAAGAATACACACATATAAGGATTAAACATGATGCATATTAAATGATCTATATTTTAAATAACATGAGACTCATGATTAAGAATGTAATGTCTAATATTTTATATTTTGAAAACTATTGCCAAGAAAATATTTTCCATTGAGTTCTATTTATTTTGATGATCGATTAAGCTTCAATTAATATCATATATTTTGATCTCTATATTTATTATCAAATTATGATAAAATGTTTCCAAAATCATGCTTGGTGGAAGATATATATAATAGTAATCCTTTTATAGGAATATTCAACATCATAATTTGTGTATTGGATAGATACTCTTTGATTTCATTGAAATATTTTTAGCAATATTTGTCCCCTTTGAATTTGATAACTTTACATAACATTATAAAAAATTGTTATAGTTTGTCAACTAATTAAGCTATAAATCACCAAATAGTTTCAATTTTACTTCGTCAACATTTTAGTTGTTATATATTAGTGGGAATAGGCATGTCAACTATAGATTTTAATTTTTTTAGGATCTACTTCAATACCTTGTTGAGTTATAATAAAACCGAAAAAAATGTGACACTAAAGACACATTTATTTATGTTTAATCATTTTTATAATTTTCGTAACCTTTTTGGTATCTTTCAAATTAGTCCTTGGCATGAATATTTAATTTTTTTTATTTTTCCAAATTTATTGATGAAACCACATACTAGTAAAGTAAAATATATCAATAAGCACAATACTTAGAATTTCAAAGAATCACAATATTAATTGAATCACCTTAAAATAATAAAATAGTTACATAAAATTCATTAAATAAACTTTAAATTGAAATTGGAGTTGACATGAAAAATTAAACAACTTAAAAAAACATGTTTTACTTACAATTTTTTTTAATATGAGGAATTATACCATTTTAAATCTTCTCACTATCAACCATTATTGAAGACCCCAAACATTTTTATTTTAAATATAAGTGGGAGAACTAGAGACATGGGTTCTCCCACTCCTTCATCCCCTCTCACCTGTTGACGCAGAAGATTGCACCCTTGTCAGGAGGCCGAGCTCCTTCCTTCTTCATGCAACAATGGAAACTCCCCTCTCGCCTGTGGGACTGGCAAAGCTAGAGGGGAGAGTCTCTAGATGAGGGCTAGCTCCCTCTTATGTATCTTTCAGGTCCTAGTTTCTCCTACTACTAAAAAATAAAATGTAAAAAAGGGGGGGATTAAAAGGGAGAGAAAGATGCTGAAAATAGAACCTAAGCCTAAAAAATAAAAGGTGATACACCATAAAAGTGTGATCTAATCCACCTGAACATACACTTTCCATTGAGAACTAGCTCCCATACACTTCATCTGACATGAGAAAACCTTCCACAATAGTCAGCCAGGGGTCCGTGGAGATATAGGGAGGAAATAACTACTAGAGGCATTTTGAGACACACTGAAGCAGCCTATCCACTTCACCTATACTCCTCTAGGGACACTTCTGATAGACATGTAAAAAGAAACTCAAAAAATGCAATAGACATTCTGAAATCATTCTACAAAAGCATTAAGAAAATGACTTAACACAGAATCAAGGCATAGACACATACTAAAGATGAAAAACTCAAAATGGAGGTAAAAATGTTGTGTTTCGATTCAAGGTAATATTCTAGCATCTCTACCTTACAAGCCCAAGATATTTTTGGGTAGAGTTTTGCCTTAAGGCTGAGAGTCGATTCTATTCTCAAAAGAGAAGTTTACAATATATAGGAAGAGGTAGAGAAATGGTGCTTCCTGGAAAATATTTTGGTGCCACTTTTCTACCAGTGGCCCATGTGCATTCTGAATCTTGGAAGAGGAAACCACTGTTACTGATGTCATTCTTCTAGAAGAGGCCTATTGGAAACATGTTTTACAATTGCCAAAATTGACTTTGGCATTCAAGCATTAATGTAAGAACATGGACGTGCCTTTCTTCTATAAATAGACTACAGTTTGTCCCCTCGTAAATGCCAACTAGAGGAAAATAGGTCGCACCACTCATCTGTAATAACTCACCTTCCCTTCACCACTTAGATGCTTTGTCTTTTCTGCTCCTTATCATCTTCTTACTCTTTCAAACCTTAGGGTGATCTCTTGGCAGGTCACTACATTCCTTGGGCTCCTACCATGGTTGGCACTCTTTCAATTCAAAAGCAAATGTCTATTCCACTATGTTAAATTTGATGTTCACACGGCCGTCAGCCAATGGCTAGTTCATCTTCTTAAATTTGACAGCCTTCAAGATGTCACTGTCCTCGGCAAAATTCATTAGGTCTTTTTTGTGGCTTTTCTACTTCACGGGCTTTTATTTCAGGATTTTTTCTCATAGACAAAAGTCCACAAGAATTGGCTACTCTTTGTCCTTTTCTTTGGGCTCTTTGACTCTCAGGTGGTGGCCTTCTTTCAGATTCCTTTAGACAAAAAGTTTAAATAAATTTGGAGCCTTGAGTATTATGCATCTTTTAAATCCTTCGACCCTCTTTGAAACACTCCCTACCCTCTACAAGGGCATCTAAAACTTGAACTGCCCTTCGGCTTTGGAACACACCCTTGAACCAAGCCATGGAACCAACCTATTGAACCAAAATTGGTTCAACAGTTCAATTGGTCCAACAGTTCAAAGCTACGTGTTGAGCTAATTGAACCAAGCTTTTGAACTTGATGATGAACCAAATGATTAAACTGATGCATTGAACCAATGTGTTGAACTGAACCATTGAACTGGTTCAATGGTTCAATGCTACGCACTGAGCCCATTGAACTAAGCCGATGAACTTAAATGTTGAACCAAGTGATGAACTTTGCTAATTAAACCAACTAAATGAACCAAGGAATTGAACCAATGTGTTGAACCAACATGTTGAACCAAGTCAATTGAACCAACCAAAATTGAATGAACCAAGAGCCACCAAACCAACTAAATTGAACTAAGGCCGATGAACCTTGTGTTGAACTTGAACCAATTGAACTGAGTGTTGAACTAAGGCATTGAATCAGTTCAATGATTCAAAGATGCCAACTTTTCTTGTGATTTTATTTAGACAAGAGCTCAAAGAAGCCTCGTAAAACCTAGAACTCTCTGAACTGATCCTTCATGCGCCAAAGGGCTAACCTACTGAGTCTGTAGAAATCCAAAACCTATAGAGTCCATAGATTTAGACCTACAGAGTCTGTAGATTTAGACCTGCAGAATCTATAGAAATTAGGTAGAGTCTATAGAAATGAATAAATTCATGCAAAATTGAAAAATGAAATGGCCTAGAATAGTAGGGACAGAAGGGGATCGATTTTTGGCCTATTGGGAAAAAAATGGTCAACAAATTGGTGACTCCCAGGGGAAGCATGCCTACTATGCTTAAAGATCAGTTGCCTTGTAGTCTATTCCATTAGGCATAGATTCAAATTTAGCTTAAACAAAGATTAACAACAGCCCCAACAGATCCAAGAATCAAAAAGGAAGCTTTTACCTTACACACAAAGGGAAACACACAAGGCTAGAAACACTACTTGTGCAACTGCACTTAGGGAAATCAAGAAAGAAGCTGAAAGCAAACTACTATATATAGCTAACCAGGAATATTTGCCTCCCTCTTAGATCAAATGGAAAACTTCTTAAGTTCCCTTCCTGGCAAGAAGACTTATGGTGCCAGGCAAGTAGCTGAATGAGAAAAGGCTTTGGTGAATATGATTTTAACATATATGTACTCTGATTGTCCTTAGAAGCTTGTTGAATGTTGGTACCTCATACTAGTGCTCTTCACCATGAAATCAGTGGTTGTTGGCTTATCACCATTAGCCCTTTGATATGCATAATCCCCTTGTAGCACATCATTGTTTGACTTGTTTCCTTCTACCTCATTGAAAACCATGCCAAACTCATCCTCTACTTCCTCTTGGCCTTCTTAAAGAAGGGTGATTGTGATGATGTCTGAAGTGGAATCACAAACTGATTGCTCATCCCATAGAACATCACCTCTCTATTCAAAACTTTCTTCTTCAAGGCCTTCCTCCAGGAAGATAGACCTTTCCTTTTCCTCCTTGATGATCAGGATCTCTAGATGTTCAAAGATATCCTCTTGATCCTACTCCAACTTAGGCTCTTCAGCATAGTCATCCTCCTCATCAAAATAACAAGGAATTCGTCAAACAAAGGGGGAGAGAGCTCACCATGATTTTATTCCTCCTCGTATTGTTGGAACATATGCATATATGCAAGACCTGTATCTTCTCCATTGCCGATGAGGTCTTCACAAGGAGCTCCATGATGATTCCACCTTCGTTGTCACTCATGATAGCCTCTTGGGAAAATGTAGCTTGGATCTTCTGTTCCTCACTCACCTCCTACAAAACAAGTTCTTCCTTGAGAAGGGGTGAAGTGGGAAAACCATGTGGAAGAGGAGGCAGTCTTTGAGCTAGAATCGAATGATTCTCCTCCTTCAACTTGGTTAGCACTTCATCAATATCAGGTGTGGGATGATAGCTCTCTTGGGGATGTGTAGATGGGGTGTGTTTAGACATAGAATGTGCCATTGGGTCCGAATTGTCCATCACACACTAGCTACAAAATCTCTCTCTAGATTCCAACTCTATAATTCTTCTGGCCATATCCTCTTGGAAGAGCCTTTCTTGGAGGTCACCATCATTATCATGAGTAGGAGTAGCCTCAACTTCTTCAATGTTTTGAGAAAAACCTTGCTTCTCCTCCTTCTTACCCCATGATTCTACCATTTTCCACCAGTTCAAGATCTCAAAATTGGAATTTTGCTCCTATGAATAGGCAGCAACTTTGTTTTCTCCAAGGTCCTAGGGATCCACCATGAGGTTTGTCTATCTCTCTTTCATGGAGTAGCCTCATCTTAGCCTCTAAATCTTTAATTTTTTTGGCTAGATTATCCTAAAAGAGTCTTTCTTGGAGGTCACTAGAATCATCCTATTCAAGGCTCTAGGCTGATTCTTGGCATTCCTTCCTCCAACTTGGAATCTGCACATCGTGTTGAAAAACATGGGGAGGTTGAGGAATGCTAGGAAGAGACTGTTGATGCACTGGAAGTGTCTCTAGAAGAGGGATGTGTTGGCTCATGGTATTCCCCCCAATGAAAGATTCACAATATAAGGAATTGAGAAGATTGATATCCATGGGGGGTTGCTCTGATGCCCTTTGATGCTAGAAAGCTAGGCACATGGGATTGAGAGCAGATGCATCAGATGAGTTGGAGTGAGCAAGTGCTATTTGATAGAAAGGATTTAGTGCAAAAGAGGGGGATTTATTTAGGATAGGAAGGGGCAGACAAGGCTGACTTCCTTAAATGAATGGATTCCTCCATTTTTCTACCTCCTCCTCCATGGATTGCAAGGCTTGAGCTTGCCTAAACAAACACTCCTCTTTATACATCAGCTCCTGCTAATATCCATACTTCTCCTCCAGTCTATCAATCTCCATCATCTGCTTCTCAAACTCTAGCACCACCTCCCTTATCATTGAAGGGAAACTAGGAGAGCTGCTTGAGGTGATTCTCTAAAAATCTTGAGCTTGATCATAGTCATATGAAGGAAAACAAGACTCATGATTTTGTGTAAAGGAATTATACATACAAAAGGTGATTTCTAATGGCACCAAGCTGCTTAACCAGTTGATTCAACTCAAAGTCGCCATTGGTGTTGATGCAAAAGCCTCCAAAGGCTGGTTGGTTGAAGAACACACCAAAAATTCTTTAACTCTTTAGACAAAACTTCTCCCAGTTGGTCCCATTGGGTGTGCCAAAAATTGTTGATGCAAAAAATTGCACCCTTGGTAGGAGGTTGAGCTCTTGCCTTCTTTACAAAATAATGGAAACTCCCCTCTCACTTGTGGGATTAGTGAAGCTAGAAGGGAGACTCTCTAGATGAGGGCTAGCTCCCTCTGATGTATCTTTCAGGTCTTGGTTTCTCCTACTGCTAACAAATAAAATGTAAAAAGGGGGGGATGAAAAGGGAGAAAAAGATGCTAAAAACATAACCTAAGCTTAAAAAGTAAAAGGTGATACACCATAAAAGTGTGATCTACTCCACTCAAACATACACTTTCCACCAAGAACTAGCTCCCATGCACTTCATTTGACATGAGAAAACCTTCCACAATAGTCAGCCAGGGGTCTGTGGAGATACAGGGAGGAAATAACTATTAGAGGCATTTTGAGACACACTGCAATAGCCTATCCACTTCACCTTTACTCCTCTAGGGACACTTTTGATAGACCTGTAAAAAGAAATTAAAAAAATGTACTAGACATGCTAAAATCATTCTAGAAAAGCATTACAAAAATGACTTAACACAAAATCAAGGCATAGACACATACTAAAGATGTAAAACTCAGAATGGAGGTAAAAATATTGTGTTTTGATTCAAGGTAAAATTTTGGTAGCTCTGCCTTATAAGCCTGAGATATTTTTGGGTAGAGTTTTGCCTTAAGGCTGAGAGTTGATTCTATTCTCAAAAGAGAATTTTAAGATATATAGGAAGAGGAAGAGAAATGGTGCTTCCTAGAAAAGATTTTGGCACCACTTTTATGCTAGTGGCCCATGTGCATTTTGAATCTTGGATAGAGGAAACCACTATTACTGATGTCATTCTTCTAGAAGAGGCCTGCTAGAACCATGCTATACAATCACCAAAATTGACTTTGGCATTCAAGCATTAACATAAGAACATGGCCACACCTTTCTTCTATAAATAGACTATAGTTTGTCCCCTCATAAATGCCAACTGGAGGAAAATAGGTCGTGTCGCTCATCTACAATAACTCACCTTCCCTTCACCACTTGGACGCTTTGTCTTTTTTGCTCCTTGTCCTCTTCCTACTCTTTTAGTCCTCGAGGTGATCTCCTAGTGGGTTGCTACATTCCTTGGGCTCCTGCCATGGTCAACACTCTTTTAATTCAAAATCAAATGGCTATTCCACTATGTTAAATTTGACATTCACGTGGCCATCACCAATGGCTAGTTCATCTACTTAAATTTGATGGCCTTCGAGATGTCACTGTCCTCAATAAAAGTCATTTGATATTTTATATAGCTTTTCTACTTCATGGGCTTTTGTTTCAAGCTTTTTTCTCGTGAACAAAAGTCTATAGGAATTGGCTGCTCTTTGTCCTTTTCTTCAGGCTCTTTGACTTTCTCTCAGGTGGTGGCCTTTTTCTGGATTCCTTTAGACAAAAAGTCTAAATAAATTTGGAGCCTTGAGTCTTCTGCATCTTTTAAATCCTTTGGCCCTCTTTGAAATGCTCCATGCCCTCAGCAAGGGCATCCAAACCTTGAACTGCCCTTCATCTTTGGGACACACCCTTGAACCAAGCCATTGAACCAACCTATTAAACCAAAATTGGTTCAACAGTTTAATCGGTCCAATGGATCAAAGCTGAGCACCGAGCTGATTGAACCAAGCTTTTAAAATTGTTGATGAACCAAATGATTGAATTGTTGCATTGAACCAACATGTTAAACCAAACTATTGAACCAGTTCAATGCTACGCGCCGAGCCCATTGAACTAAGCTGACAGACTTAAACATTAAACCAAGCGATGAACTTTGTCGATTGAACCAACTAAAATGAATTAAGGCATTGAACCAACATGTTGAACTAATCTAATTAAACCAACCAAAACTAAATGAACCAAGAGCCACTGAACCAACTAAATTGAATCAAGGCCAATGAACCTTGCATTGAAATTGAACTGAGCGTTGAACTAAGGCATTGAACC
This sequence comes from Torreya grandis, assembly GCA_037957365.1. Lineage (NCBI taxonomy): Eukaryota > Viridiplantae > Streptophyta > Pinopsida > Cupressales > Taxaceae > Torreya > Torreya grandis. The sequence goes on from JARHVA010004862.1 coordinate 213,607, forward strand.
AGTTCAATGATTCAAATATGCCAACTTTTCTTGTGATTTTCTTTAGACAAGAGCCTAAAGAAGCCTTTAGAACCCAAAACTCTCTGAACTAATCCTTCATGTGCCAAAGGACTAATCTGCTATGTCCGTAGAAATCCAAAACCTACAGAGTCCATAGATTTATACCTACAGATTCCATAGATTTAGACCTATAGAGTCAATAGAAATTCTATAGAGTTTGTAGAAATGAATGGATTCATGCAAAATTGAAAAATGAAATGGCCTAAAATAGTAGGGACAGAAGGGGACCGATTTTTGGCTTGTTGGGCAAAAAATGGTCAACATCACCCATGGCATAAGTTCTCATGTATCTGATGATTCTAGATAGAAGGTGATCACTACATAGAAGACCATCACTGATTACTTTCATGCCCTTAGAAGAAGCTCTCCTGTGTCTAGTGATTTTGGGTAGAAAGACATCATTTCATATAAGACCATCACTACTTCCACTCATTCTAATGGCATAAGATTCACTTTATCTATTGATTTTGGGTAGAATGTCATCATTATGTGGAAGACCATCACTACTTCCCCTCACACTAATGGTGGAATATCCATTATGTTTGTAAATTATAGGTAGATGGTTGTTATTGTGTAGAAGATCATATTTGTTTCCCTTAATGTTGATAGTAAAATCCCTTATATGTCTAGAGAATCAAGGTAGATGGCCATTGCTATGTGGAAGACCATATTTGCTTCCCCTCATGCTCAGGATAGGAATTTTCCTATGTCTAATGACTCTAGCTAGAGGGCCATCATTGAACGAATGAATGATGTCACTTCCCTTAATATTCATGGTAGAAACCCTTCTATGTTTATCAATTTTGGGTAGAAGGGCATCACTAGGTAGAAGACCAACACTGATCCACTTCTTTTTCAAGGCATAAGCTCCCCTACTACTAATATCATCCTAGATATCAAGGAAATAGAAGCTATGATGGACCCTCAAAAGCATATATCCTTTGTTGAGATAATATCTTGAAAGATAACTCCAAAAGTAGACCCCATACCTCTCAAACCTACGTCTTTTGACCTGATAATGATATTTGATGAGGGGGAGATCAGACAAGTGATTAGATCATAATAATTCTTTTCAAACAAAGGTCTCATCTATAGATTCATGGATTAGTAGACAAAACTTCAAGAGATGCATGCATGGATCATGAAGCATTGGTAACCCCTCCTATCATGTACTCTTGATATTTTCCCTTGTGAAAAAAGTTTATTTATTATTGTTTTTTATAATATTGAAAATAAGGAAGAAATTAAAAATATTTTTTGGTGTTTGAATCACCACCCCCTTGTCATCAAACCATGGTCCCCTGCATTCAACACCCTCATTAAACCACTTAATGAAAAACCCATTTGGGTTCATCCACCCTTTCTGCCTCTCCTATATTTGATTGAATCTAGTCTAAAGTTTACTATAATTCATTGGGTGATTACCTAAAAATGCATCTTATATTGATCATTTTTATCACACTAATTTTTCTATAATTTTAGTGAATATTGACACCTCTAAGAATTTTCCTAAAAATATAACATTACAAGTTGGGGACCACTCTTGGTCCTAACCCCTAGACTATGAAGGTTTATTATTTCATCATTGTAGTTGTTTTAATACATGCCACTTAACCAAAAACTACATTTTCCTCAAGAGAAAAAAATAACGAATCCTCTTAGTGGAAAGACTACAATATTGACCTTATGTAGGTAGATCTTGAAGAAGATCCAGATGGTTTTGCAAGTGAATCATCTTTAGAAGATCCAAAACCCTTAGTTCCAAATGAAGATCTTAAAATTCCTCCCCAATCTCTCTAAGGAAAGCCACAAACATGGTAGTCCCCTATGCACTAGTCTTCTCCTCTAATAAATTCCTAGTCATAGGATTATCTAAGGCATAAAATTTTGAGGACCCAACAGTGGAAGATAAATCCCAATCTTATGTTGTTACATAAGATAAGGAAGGTTGGAAAAAGGTTTAGGAAAAGAAAAAAATTACTAAAGAAGTGTTAAAACCTTCCTATATGACCCTCCACTCAGGGGGAATTCAACCAAAAACTAATGGATCAAAGGGTCTCAGAATAGAAGCATAAGAGATAGTTAATGAAAGTAGAAAGAAAGCATAAGATCATTGTTAATTCATAGAAAGTGGTTGGGTAAAAGTATTATTTATTTTATCTTGTTAGTTATTTTTGGCACATTGTTGTTGTGCTTGTCCCATTGCCATTGGTAGATGTGTTTCTTTTTGTGCATAAAATATAAATATTTATCTCCTTTTTATAAAGTTTTGGGATCTTAAAAATTGATAACATTTACCCTATCAAATAAAAAATCTAGAAAAATAAGAAAACTACCTAAAGTTAGCTACCTCTCCTAAAAATAACAACTTGATCTTCATAATAAAAATTGAATGCAAGTTCATATTGTCCTAAAATATTAAAAATATCCTATAAATACAAAATTCATTATGTTGGAAAATTTTCAATCCATGCTTACATTCTATTACAAATTTATCACATTTATATTATTTTTAATATGACTAAAAGTACTAGAATACAATTTTATACCATTAGATGATTTTTTATGGCTCTCAAAACATCTTGGAATTGTCCTTAATCAGTGAAGTGGGTTATAATTACATGAATATTTACTTTATATTCATTTTTTTTAATGAGAGATCAATTGGGTTAACAATTCAGAAGTTATGGCCTCTGGAAGATAGATCTCTGCATCATTCTCTTTTGGTTGAAAATAAATCAACTCATGCAAGTTACCTTAATTACATTCCTTCTATTTATTCTTTTCAATATTTTTCATACCCCACTCTGAAATCTAAGTGTTTTATTCCTTTTGTATCTCTTACCATTATATCAAACACCTGTTATAATTTTTTTTCTTGTGTTCACTATCTTCTTATCAAAAACTTGTACTATATTTTATTTCTTGTTCCTTGCTTCATGTTTCTTCCACTACACTTATTAATATTATTACCATTCAAAATATTATCCATAAAAATCACATAAATTTAAAACATTAAATAATTGAGATATATCAAAATTTTGTGGTAAACTCACTTCATAAGCATTGTCACTAATTTTATTCACAATTTTACATAAACTAATTTTATTGTACTTTAACTTGTTGTATGTTCCTTTGATAAATATTTATTTTATCAAATACCCCATCACCAAATCTCCTTATTCAAATATCTTTGACCTACTTATTACAATTTTTTCTACTTTATAATTACCATTACGTTGATGTATATTTCTTCTTAATTCTTCTTGCAACTATTGTATGTTATTTTTAAATTCTTTTGCATCATCACTAACTCACTTTGTAATTAATAACTGCATCAAATCTAAAATACCCATTAGATTTATGCTATAAAAAATTTGAAATGGATATTTTATTAATGATATACTTAGTTAACTATTAAATATAAACTCAGATTATGGTAAGGCCAAGTCCCATTTCTTGGGCTTATCTCCAATTATGCATCTTTAATTTTTTTGCAAACTCTTGTTTACTACTCTAATTTATCCATCTATTTTTGGGTGGTATGTACTACTAAATTTTAGTTTAGTTAATCATTTATTTCGTAAATTCCTGCAAAAATAACATAGAAATTTTGTGTCCCTATCTAATGTAAATATTTTTGAAATTTTGTGCAATCTCATAACATCTTTGAAAAATATTTCTATTAATATATTAGCATCAATGATTTTATTACATGCAATAAAATGTAACATATTATAAAACATGTTTACAATTAAAAAAAATCATGACCTCTCTTTGTGTTTAGAAACCTCAACACAAATTCCATATTCAAATCTATCCATGGTCCTTTTGGGATAGGTAATACCATGTACATCCCTATATTTTTTGCATGGCCATTATTCATTTGACATTTCCTACATGTCTTTAAACATACCTTGCCACATATCTCTTCATATTTTGATATAAATATTTATCCTTCACCAAATATATTATCTTATTCTTACCAAAATGTACACCCAAACCACCAATATGCAATTCTCTTATAATATAGTCTCTAAGAGACCCTACCATAATAAATAAATATTTTCCTTGAAGATATAACAATCATGTATGAGGTAATCATCATAACTATATATCATCTCCCATGTTAATGTATTCCTTCATTGCTCAACTATCTTTCCAAAATATGGATCAGTGTCATATAATTCCTAAAGTATTCAAATCCAACTATTTCACTCACCATAGTAGTTAACAATGCCACTCACCTTCTAAAATAATTATCTACTTAATTTTATTTTTATGATTTATAATTCAAAAAAAAATTATATTCCTACAAGAAAGACACCTATTTTATATGTTTAGTATTTTAATTCTATTTAGTATTTACATACTTCAAATCCTCATGGTCTATACATAAGATAAAATCTTTAGGCACCTGGTAATCCCTTCAATATATTAATTCTTGTATAATGGCATAAATCAAAATCATATGTAGAATATTTATTTCTTACTTTATTCTAATTTTTATTGAAATATACTATTGGCCTTCCTTCTTGACTGGACACAACACCAATTCCCACATGTAACGCATCACAATATACCTCAAACACTTTTTTAAAACATGGTAATGATAAAATAGGTTTTTTTTGTAATCTTATTATTTAAACATTAAAATCATTCTTTTACTACCTTTGTCCACATAAATTATTTTCCTCTTAATCAATCTATTATTGATGCAAAAATGCTACTAAAATTCTTAATCAACTTTATACAAAAATTTGTTAAACCATGGAAAATTATTACCTTTGTGATGCTATTTTGAGAAGGCCACTCAACAATTGCCTTTACTATTTCGTCATCCATTATTATACCATTTGTTGAGATTATAAACCCTAAAAATACCAAACTATTCTACATAAAATTGAACTTATTCGGATTTGTATGAAGTTTATCCTTTATTAACAATTATAATACCATTCTCAAATGTCTTAGGTGATCTTTTTTACTTTTATTGAATATCAAAATATCATCTTAATAAACCACCACAAACTTACCAATGTAGTCTCATATTATTATGTTCATCACCCTCATATACATGTTGGGTGCATTAGATAATCTGAATGTCATCACCATCTAGTCATATAATTCATCTTTATTCTTGAATGTTGTTTTCCATTCATCTCCTTCAAGAATCTAAATCTGAGAGTATATACTCGTTAGACATATATTAATAGATTAGTTTTATCTCTCAAGCACCTTCATCATATCATCTAAATGAGGTATAGGAAATTTATGATTGATATAGATTTTATTGATTGCTATATTATCCACACACATCCTTCATGTTCTATATTTATGTAGAGTTAGAAATGTTGTTGCTGCTCATGGACTAATGTTCTCTCTTAATACACATTTTCACATTAGTTTAGTAACATGTTTATTCAATTATACATGTCATATTGGACTCATCATATAAAGTGAATGACTAGGTAGATTTGATCTTAAAATAAAATAAACATGTTGTTGAATGTCTATGTTTGATGGTAAACCATCTAGTAACTCAAAAGGTATACCATATGCATATTATTTTAGAACTTATGTAGATTATGTTTCTATTTTCACCAATATCATGTGTTCTTTATTTACTATTAATATATAATAATAAAGTGTCATCTTCATGTCTTTGATATATTATTTTTGTGGAAAGCATTCCTTATGCCTACCTTATTCTTTAAGAGTTATTAAAACTACCTTTTTACCACCTTTATAAAAATGATATGTATGTGTTACTTCATCACGAATTGCCTTTATGTCATATTTATATGGCCATCCCAATAACATATGGGATGCATCCATTGGAATAACATCATACCATAATTCATATTTATATGTTATTGCTATATAAAATATGATTACAATTTATTTATCTATTATAACTTTATTTCCTTTCTTAAACCATGAAATAAGATAAGAATAGGGATGATTTTCACATTGTATTCCTAGCTTCTATAACATTTATTAGATGCCATATTTTCATAACTAAACCCATCAATGATAACTTTGAATATCTTATCTCCTTAAGTGAACCATATTCTAAAAATATGTGTATGCGACCATGAATCAACACATTCCATATTGTGCACCTATTCTTTCCTTGGAGCCATCATTTTTCTCCTCATCATGAGATTTTATCCTATGTTATTGCTACAACTTCTATATTTTGCCCTTATATTTCAGCCTCAATCAAATTTACTCTTAGATTATCCAATTTCCTCCTTTATTGTTCATGATAGTGTGAACACTCAAATGCTTAATGCATTTTTTATCCACATATGTAAAAACATAAAATATACATCAACCATTTCATTCTCTACCATTACCATAACCTCTTCCTCTATGAAATCCTCTTTATCTTATTTGATATTGAAATCCTTGTCTATTGTCCTCTTGTCTTTCTATACCATGGGACAATCCTCTTCCAGTGGAATTAAACCCACCTTGCCCTCTTAATGGAGGTGATTCTTCTCTTTTTAGCCCATTTGACCTTATAAAATCCTGTATATTTTGATTTTACTCTACCTTCAAAGATAATTTACAAGTCTCCTCCATGGAATCTATTATATACATGCTTAATTCATTTAGAATAGAAAAATTCAAAGCATTTACATACCCTATGACCATCTTTTCTTTTATTTTGTCAAGATCCACACATATGGGAAAATTGTAAAAGTTATATGTATATTTTAATTCTTTGGAATTAAATTATGTCATATTTTGTATAGGGTTTTTGCATAATCTATAACAATAAATTTCTCCCCTACATGTTTTGCTATCTTGCTCCAAGTGTTGATATTTTCTTTACCCTTTCTTTGTGTCTTATCTATAGGTGATCCTACTAGATATTTACATGACCCAATTCCATGCATGAAAATTTTAATTTCTTGTATTATCTTGTAATTTTCCATTTCAAAAACTTTTCCATACTATTTAACTAAACTACCAACTCCTCTAGTTTTAAACTATCTTTATACTTTGAACCTTCAACCTTGATTCATTCATTCCTTCCCTCTAAATACTGATCCATATTTTATTCCATTGATTATTGATATTCTTTTTATCCCTCATTTTGATGAACTTATTCTTAATTATATGTTTATTCCTCTATTTCCTCTTTGTCTTGCCTTTATCTTTGATTTGTGAATTTATGACAATTGTAGTTAATTGTTCCACTTGGCTCTATAGTTGTTTCATAGTTATGTTCATATTTAAAATTCCTCCTCATATTCTCAAATCTTAGAATACTCTCCCAAAAAATAATTTCAAAACCAATACAAAATCATAAATATATTGCCTTCGAGTTTTGAACTTGCTTTAGTACCAAATGATGAAACCAAAGACTAGCAAAGCGAAAATATATCTATAGGCACAATAAACATAATTTTTTGAAACTATAATTTACATTGATTTAATTTGAATGAATAAAATAACTACATTTTAAAAAAAAAAATAAACCTTGACTTTAAATTACAGTTGACATGCAAAATAAGAAATCTAAAAAAAAAAGAAAACTACATAGAGTTAGCTACCCCTAGTATAAATAGAAATTTGATTTTCATATTAATTTTTACATGCAATTTTGGATGGGACTAAAATTTTAAAAATATCATCTAAATACTAAATTCATTATGTTGGATGAGTTTCAGCCCAAGCTTATGTTTGGTTACAAAGTTATATGTTTTTTACTATTTTTATCATGAATGAAAAATACAATAATGCAATTTATGACCCTTAGATGATCTCGTAAAGATATAGAAACATATTAGAATTTCACCTAACCAATAAATTAGGTAGTGGATGCATGATTATCTATTTTATCTTCATTTTTGTATGAAGAAGAGCTCAATTATGTTAACGAGTCAAAATTTATAGCCTGTGGAAGATAGGTATTTGCATCATATATCATAAATATGATTTTCAAAGATTTTTTTCCTATAATCATGAAATATGTGTGTCATAGACATGTTATATGTATAATTTATATTAAAATTCTAAAATTCATGACTACATAGTAAAATACGAATCATATGGTTAATATTTTTTGCTCACATCATGTTCAATAGATATGCTTACCCTAATTTTGTACCTATGAAAAATGAGGATAAAATGTTTCAATGAATAGATATAAAAATAGAAAGATACGAAATCATAGTATTTAAATATATCGAATTGGTTAGTAATAACAAAATTTCAAAGTGATAAATATACTAGGATACAAAAGTTAAATACAAATGATGATAAATGGTCACACATGGTTTTTATAACATCAATTTTGATGTTATAAAAATTGAATTTAAGGGGATTTAATAGTCCCTCAAAGTAGTTTGAGGTTAAAAAATGCATTTTAGATAATAAACTAGATATTCTATTACTCCAAGAAGTCAAGATGAAAGAGGAGAATTTTGCAAAAATTACTGACTATATATGGCCTAAGGCGGCTTTTTGTATTAGTCCTGTTGAAGGGGCTTCAGGAGGGATTGTCACTATGTGGAATAGTGATAAAATCCAAGGATCTCTTATGGCCCATCATAAGCACTTTTTGATTACCAATTTTTCCATGAATTCCTTAAACTGGACATTGGTAAATGTTTATGCATCGAATAATAGAGCTTTGAGACAAAAATTATGGATAGATTTGAGTAGCTAAAGGAATAATCCTTAGAATTATAAATGGATGTTAGCCAAAGATTTTAACACAACTTTATACCCTTCTAAAAAATAGGGTGGAATTATTGATTACTCGAACATCATGTTCGACTTTGCTGAATTCATCAATGATTGGGGATTATTGGACAAAGAGCTGCAGAACCAAAATTTTAGTTGGACCAATAGAAGAAGAAGAGATAAAATGATTCAAGTTATATTAGATATATTTTTGATATCAAGAAACTGGAAAGATTATCAGAATATGCAGGCACATGCTCTCCCCAAAACCATGTCTGACCACTGCCTGATTATCCTCAATTGGAGAGATCAAGGACATCACAAACCTCCTCCAATCAATTTTGAAGATATGTGGATTAAACACAAAGGTTTTAGATAAATGGTGGCTCAATGGTGGAATATTCCCATTCAAGGTACTCCCATGTTTAGAATAGTCAAGAAACTCCAGCACATTAAACAAGAAGTTTATGGCTGGAATAGATACAGTTTTGGGTAGGTTTTCCAGCAGAAGAAAAATATAATGGGAAAACTCAAGGCTATTCAGCAACTAATTGATCAAGGGGATGACTCTGAGGGCACCTTAGAAGAAGAGAATAGTCTATCTTCAGAATGGAAGAATCTGATGGAAAGGGAAGAGGTTTTATGGAAACAAAAATCCCATGTTCAATGGCTCAAAGAGGGTGATAAGAACACTGATTTTTTTCATCTCTCAGCTATGAAACATAGAAAAGCCAACTCAATAACTAAGCTTGTCCTGGATAATGGAGACATTATTATTGAGGATAATGAAATAGGGGAGCAAGCCAGGGTGTTCTTTCAGAATCTACTTATGGAAGAAAATAATAATGATAGAATTGATAGATCTATGAGTCAATTCATTGATAAAATCCCCTATTTGATAATAGAAGAAGACAATCTAGAAATGTTAAAGCCTATATCTGATGAAGAAGTACATGCTTTTTTATTCTCCATGGGTGCTTTTAAAGCCCCGGGTCCTGATGGCTTTCCTCCTATATTCTTTTAGGAATATTGGGAGATTGTTGGAGTGGACCTCATAGCTGCATTTTGTGATTTTTTCAGATCTAGAAAACTTTTGAAACAAGTCAATAATACCTTGATTGTACTTGTTCCTAAAAAATCTCAACCTTTACACCTTGCTGATTTTAGACCCATTAGCTTATGCAACACTGTCTATAAGATATGTACTAAACTGCTAGTTTTGAGAATTCAACCCTTGACAAAATTATTTCTCCTGCTCAAAAAGGTTTCATCCCAAGCAGACAAATTCTTGATGCTGTGATCACCACACATGAGACTATCCACTCCATGGATAAGAGTAGAATCCCTAGGATGGTCCTCAAGCTTGATATATCCAAAGCTTATGATAGAGTCTCATGGACTTTTCTATTCCAAGTGATTAGAAAATTTGGGTTTAATGATAAATTGTCTTACTTATTATGGAATGCGGTCTCTTTTGCTAAATTCTTAGTGCTAGTTAATGGTGTTCCTAGAGGGTTTTTCTCCTTGAGAGGAATTCATCAGGGAGACCCTCTCTCCCTGTACCTATTCATCATTATGGCTGAGGCACTAGGAAGATACATACAAGCTGATATAGTTTCAAAAATGCTAGTAGGCATCAAACCTGCCTCTTCCCTTCATCATATGGTTATATAGTAGTTTATGGATGATACCATCTTATTTGGTATCTCATCAGTGTTCGAAGCTAGAAGATGGAATAATATACTTAATGATTATGCCAGAGACTCAGGACAAAGAATAAATTTCTAGAAAAGCAATGTGTACTTCTTCAACACTCCCAATGAACTTAGACATCTAATCATTGATATCTTAGATTGTGCTGAGGTTGGCCTACCAGATACCTACTTAGGTCTCCCACTCTCGATCAAAGAGGTATCTTTAGGTTTTTGGAATGGTATTATGGAACGTACACAGAGGAAACTTCTTGGGTGGAAGGGGAAACTACTCAGTAGTGCAAGTAAGCTGCAACATCTTCAGACATCCTTGCAAGGTATTCTTACTTACTTCATGTCTCTTTTTAAAATTCCTATGTATTTTGCTGAAAAGATGGAACAGATCCAAAGGAAATTTTTATTGACGGGAGTGGAAGACAAATAGAGAATGTCTTTAGTTAGATGGGAAAAAGTGTGTCTCCCAAAATCTCATGGTGGACTTAATATAAGATCCATCAGAAAAATGAATAAATCCCTCCTCTCAAAAGTTAGTTGGAATTTGATTCACAACAATAGTGAGTGGGGTGTTGGGATAAATAACCAGAAGCACACAATTGATTACTAAACCAAGCAATTTAATATGCAGAAATAACCAGAATACACAAGTAACTAAAATTCAAAAATAACACATGATATGAGAGACAATACACAACTTGTATTAAAACTCATGAAGAAAAGAATACAATAAAGAAGATGCCACTTCTTCTCCACCACCTCTTCAGAGGCTTCCCACACCTCAAGTGAACAGTAATTCTCTCCTCAAAGCTCTCTCTTAGGTCCCAACACCCAACTCAAACTCTGAGTTGGTGTTCACCTTATACCCGTGCTCCATGCACACCACAAGTGCTCCACACACTCCACAAGTACACAACCATACTTCAAGTAGATCTCCCCTGAACCTGCAACAACCTGAACCTCAATAGACCTTATTTATGGAAGGAACTCCCTAGCCTTCCTCTCTTGCTCTATCCGAGTACACCCCTGTACTCCAAGTAGATCCTGCCTGATTCTGCTCCCTATTGTGTTGCTATCCTATCTGATCTTGCACACCTACAAATCAACCTGGTTCTGCACACCTATGAACCTTGACCTTTCACACACATACACCTGCATATCAATGATCTTACTTACCATGCAGATCTCCTATAAAGGCCATGCTCACCTGATGACCAAGATCATACATACATGAAGAACCCTGTTGATTCTCCAATCTAGCACCCACACCTGGTACTGTGGCACTAGGAGGAACACACCATAGCTCTACCTCTCTCTGAAGGAGCTTATAATATGCTCTCTTACTCTCTAGCACTAATTTACAATACAACCATGAGTCTATTATATAGATCTCATCCAAACAATAATTAGACATCTAATTACAATAATTAGATCCGCAGCTCTCAGTCTAAAATTAGCTCTCATCATGCAAACACTTGGTTTGTTAGCTAACTGCCTGTAATATCTGTAGTCTGAACCACATAGGCGACCGACATCAGTCCTTGTCCACCTGGGGGTCACTGACGCCGGCCGATCTCTGACCGACGTCAGTTGCCTTCTTGTCTAATCCTACCGACGTCAGTTGGCCAGACCAACACCGGTGTCTGTGACACTCTGCAACTCTTCTGCAACCTCCTCCATGTCTACATCAGTGAAGCTTTTAGCTCCACAACCTAACAATCTCCCACTTGGAGATAAACAGCTACATTGTACCTGTACCTGCACCCCGTCTAATCTATTTCCTGGTTTGTATCCCTTTTCAAGCTCAATCTTAAAGACAAGCCACCACACAACCTATGATATACCTCCTATCATCCGAGTACTCTACCGCATTCGCATCTACAAATCCATGTAGTGAAGTCCTGACCCTGAATAGCATGAATCCCTACTGCTGGTCTCTCTCAAATACCTGAGAACCCACTTCTCAAAATTGGCATCTAACTCTCTAACAACACCCAATGCTTGGGCAAACTCAGGCCTATACCAGACCTCATGTGATTTTAGACACTTAACTATCCATCCCTTAGTGTGCTTTGATTCTGCATCTTGCGTATTGAACCTCACCAACACCTGATTCACATCAGCTCCCACTGAAAACAAAATCAACCTGTGATCTCCATGTCTCCCATGCCAAAGAATTTTGCTGCTCCAAATTCTTCATAGCAAACCACTGAACTAATCTTACCCTTAGCTCAGCACAACCCTATATGTACAATCCTGCTAGCAAACATACCATCCACATACAGCAATAGAATGATGTCATGACTCATCATCCACCTGGTAAGACAAACCATAGTAGTTACCTGACATTGATTGAAGCCATGCTTCATCCTCCACCTGTCAAAACCTGTACCACTGTCCTGCAGCTTCCTCAAGACCATATGCCTTGGTCTTTCATCTCACGTATCCGTTCTCTCTATTCTTCAACTAAGGTATCCATTCATCTCTGTGCTTTCTTCCCGCTGGCAACCCTACCAAATCTCTGCTTGGTTCTACAATCTCTCCATGCCATGCTCCCACTTTTTCCTGGATCCTTCCTGCTCTATAATCAGCAACATGTATAAAGAAGAGGAATAATGAATTTGAGGCTTACTTACGTCTTCAGTCCTCCATATGGGTGTTTGAGACTCCTTGATAGCTTTCTATCCACCCAAAATCTGTTATAGTGACCGACCTCGACCACCACAGAGTCTGCATCCAACCGACATCAGTTCCTGCGCCTGTCCTAACTACCAACACTGCCGATGTCAGTGTCTCCTTCTACCAATGTCAGTCCTTGTGACCGATGTCGGTCTTACATCCTATCGATGTTAGTTTTCCTATCGACGCCGGTACCTGTGTTTCCTGTGAGTGACGAATTTTCACCCGTGAGCTCCTTTGAATCAATCCCCATGTCCAAACTGCCCTGCTCAGAAGTATCCAGCCCCATCCACTAGTCTCTGTCCGCCATCTCCTCCAAGTACACCAAGGCTTTCTAGTTCTTAAGCTTGTCAAATATATCTTTCTTTCGCTTAAGAACATGCATCTCCTTCCTGCTCATGTGACCAAGCCTACGAAGCCACGTCTTCGCAACAAAAGAAGAATCAGTAATATAAACAAGTAGATAAAGAGTACCTATTTTCTTACCACCAGCTAATTCAAGTGCATCCACTGTGAGAGCTCTCATACATCTCTCATCACCCAACCTTTCTAAATAAATTAGCCATATCTCCAAACCTGGGACCTGCATGACCTCCTTTAACACCCATGTGTTGGCCTCTGCCTACAATTTCAACTTCACTTCCCCTTTGCCAATTCTTTGGCAAGGCTCACCAGCTCCTCTCCCTGGGGTTGCATGGAAAGAGGCAACCAAATCTGTTATCCAAGATTTAAATTATCCAAGAAACCTTCCAAAGCATCCAGTGTAACAACACCTGCAACATCTGCATCTTCAGTTCCTTCATGCTGATCTGCTACCAACCAACAATATTCTTTTACCTGCTCTATCTTTCCATATGACCATTGGTGACCACCTGTGCTTTCCAACTCCTCCATTCTTAGCTTACTTTGATCTGCCATTGCTCTACTCCCACTCGATCAGAAACCCCTGAGAGTGACCTGTAACCAGACACAAAACCTGCTCCCTGCAACCTTAGCTTTGATACCACGTGTTGGGATAAATAACCGAAAGCACACAATTGATTACTAAACCAAGCAACTTAATATGTAGAAATAACTAGAATACACAAGTAACTAGAATTCAGAAATAACACATGATATGAGAGACAATACACAACTTGTATTAAAACTCATGAAGAAAAGAATATAATAAAGAAGATGCCACTTCTTCTCCACCACCTCTTCAGAGGCTTCCCACACCTCAAGTGAATAGTAATTCTCTTCTCAAAGCTCTCTCTTAGGTCCCAACACCCAACTCAAACTCTGAGTTGGTGTTCACCTTATACCCGTGCTCCACGCACACCACAAGTGCTCCACACACTCCACAAGTACACAACCGTACTTCAAGTAGATCTCCCCTAAACCTACAACAACCTACACCTCAATAGACCTTACTTATGGAAGGAACTCCCTAGCCTTCCTCTCTTGCTCTATCCGACTACACCCATGTACTCCAAGTAGATCCTACCTGATTCTGCTCCCTATTGTGTTGTTGTCCTATCTAATCTTGCACACCTGCAAATCAACTTGGTTCTGCACACCTGTGAACCTTGACCTTGCACACACATACACCTACATATCAATGATCTTACTTACCATGTAGATCTCTTATAAAGGCCATGCTCACCTGATGACCAAGATCATACATACATGAAGAACCCTGTTGATTCTCTAATCCAGCACCCACACCTGGTACTGTGGCACTAGGAGGGACACACCATAGCTCTACCTCTCTCTGAAGGAGCTTATAATATTGCTCTCTTACTCTCTATCACTAATTTACAATACAACCATGAGTCTATTATATAGATCTCATCCAAACAATAATTAGACATCTAATTATAATAATTAGATTTGCAGATCTCAGTCTAAAATTAGCTCTCATCATGCAAACACTTGGTTCGTTAGCTAACTGCCTGTAATATCCATAGTCTGAACCACACAGGCGACCGATGTCGGTCCCTGTCCACCTAGGGGTCACCAACGCCGGCCGATCTCTGACTGACGTCGATTGCCTTCTTGTCTAATCCTACCGACGTCGGTTGGCCAGACCAACGCCGGTGTCTGTGACACTCTGCAACTCTTCTGCAACCTCCTCCATGTCTGCATCAGTGAAGCTTTTAGCTCCATAACCTAACAATGCAACTTCTTCAGACATCCTTGCAAGGTATTCTTACTTACCTCATGTCTCTTTTTAAAATTCCTATGTATTTTGCTGAAAAGATGGAACAGATCCAAAGGAAATTTTTATTGACGAGAGTGGAAGACAAACAGAGAATGTATTTAGTTAGATGGGAAAAAGTGTGTCTCCCAAAATCTCATGGTGGACTTAATATAAGATCCATCAGAAAAATGAATAAATCCTTCCTCTCAAAAGTTAGTTGGAATCTGATTCACAACAACAGTGAGTGGGGGAAAATAATATATGCCAAATACATGCATAGCATTGATGATTCCAACATTCTTCAAAAAGCGGGATTACCCCAGGGGTCTATGATATGGAATAAATTGCTAAAAAGTAGAAGTATTCTAAAACAGGGAATTAGGTGGAAGCTTGGAAATGGCCGACAGATTAAATTCTAGGAGGATAATTCGTTAAGGGACAAGCCTCTCATCTCCCAAGGAAACTATGGAGAAATTATAGGCCTGACTACTCAATTCTTTGGTGATAGGGTTAGTGATTATATGGAAAATAACAATGGGATAAGGAGCTGGAAAAACCTTTTGGATTTCTATGTGCACAGGCTTGAGCTTATCCCAAGAATTCAAGAGATCCAGCAATGTGTTCAAGAGATCAAAATCCCACTCTTCCCTTGGGAGGATGAACAATACTGGTGGCCGAATAAGAATGGATCATTCTCTGTCAAATCTACCTATCATCTACTTACACTTGAAGCTCAGAATAAGGAGGTATGGAAAAAGGTTTGGAATCTTAAACTCATTCCAAAGATTAACTTGTTTTGGTGGGCTACTACCCATAACAAAATCCTTACTTAGGACAACCTTCAAAAGAGGGGGTTCACTTTGGTCAACATATGTTTGCTATGTGGTTCTAGAGAGGAATTAGTTTCACACCTATTCATAAACTGTGAGTTTACCTAGGATTTATGGGGCAAAATACTTAATAACTTTGGCATTGAATGGGTTTGCAATTCTAACCTTAAAGAAGTAATTCTCAGCTAGAACTCAACCTTAACACATCCCTAGATTAAGGAACTATGGAAGCAAGATCTACCATGCTTGAGCTAGACTTTATGGAAAGAGCAAAATCACAAAATTTTTAGGGACACTACTAGAAATGTTGCTCAGGTATTTAACTCCTTTACTAGGACCATCTTGGAAATTGTTACAACAGCTCATATTAGTGTTGCGGAGAAACCCCTATCTAAATTTGAAAGTCAAATTGCTGCCAAATGGAAGGTTTTAAACCTTATCCCTAGGCATGATAATTCCAAAATTCTTCAGAGACTTCATACTAAATGGATACCACCTAAACCCAATTGGATGAAACTCAATTTTGATGGGGCATCCAAGTTGAGTGGTAAATCAAGTGGAGGAGGAATAATAAGAAATGAAAAAGGAGGGATGTCTGATGTCTATGCTAGTGGCATGGGTTGCCAGAGCAATAACTATGCTAAAGCTATGGCCTTACTTTGGGGATTAAAGTTAGTTATATCCCTAGGAATTAGAAATTTGAATATTCAAGGAGATTCTAAGTTGATAATAGATGCCGTTAATAAAGCATCTAACATTGGTATCCATCTAAAAGACATCAGTACTGACATCCAGTTTCTTTTACAAAAGTTTTCTGAAGTTGAGATTACCCACACCTACAGAGAAGGTAACAGGGTTGCTGATGCTTGTGCCAACCTTGGTCAGCAATTCTCAGGATGGAGGGTATGGCGACAAGGGGATCATATACCCCCAAACATTAGAGAGATCATTCAGAAGGAGATGACGAAGCATGAATGATGCACATTGATGACGAAGATAGCTTTCAAAGGCGATCCATGTGGAGAAGGCCATTGCAGATCATGGAAGCGGTGGGTAATCTAGGAAATGCTGACAATGCAGACAATGAGAATCTTAAGGATCTTATTAATTCTATAGTTATGTTGTTGCATCCTTTTTGACTCTGGTCTTTCCAGTGTTTTGTTTTGCTTCTGACTTTGTTTCTTGGCTGTGCTATTGGTTCGGTGCTGGCATCTTTTGTTTGCTAGCCTTCCTGTCTTTTTTGACTGTATAGGGTTTGGCCCCTTGTTTTTCGCTTTAATTAATCAAAAACATCAATTTTGATTTGAAATATGATCAAGTGAAAAATATAACTCCTAAAATATTGGGCTTCTAAGTAAACTCATGTTATGTGCATTATTGATCTAGATAGATTCACCCTGAGTGGACTCGTACTGCTAGGTTTGATTATCTTCCATTGATTTTAAATTATTCATGCTTATGCCATTTTATTTTTGCATCATTGATTTTTTTCAAATTTATAATCTTCTCGTATGTTCATTTTCTTATTTTTATATTTAGACTTTTATAAATATCTAAATATTTATCTTTGACTTAATTCTCTATAATTAAATGTCAATTAAAAAAAAAAAGATAATTATTCGAGTAAAAAAGTAACCAAATTGGAGTTGAAAGATACACATCTTGCATTCCATAATGAAACCCCTTGTAGTTCACACAATTTGTAGATAATGTGTTCAAGGTAGGACTTCAACCTCCTCTCTCTAAGTAAAGATAAAACTATATGTATTTTTATTTGTACTTCATTTGATAAAAGATGATGATAAAACTTGAATGTAGTCATTGTGAGAAGAAAAAAATCCTTATGAGTGTGCCTAGACTAATTTTAGGAATGTCTAGTCCCCCTATATGTATTGTGACATATGGTCATGACAACTTATCTAGACAATATGATATGGTTGTGACTGTTTATTGCCTACTTCATCTATAATTGATGTAGCTCATTCATACCTTCTTGTCTTCCCAATTTGTATTAATTTTAAGCTAGCAAATACACCAATATTTCCATATTTGAATTCAAAGTCACCTAGATTATTATTTTTATTTTTTAAAAAAAAATACTTAAGAATAAAAGCATTATCAATTAAATATTAAAATATTGACTTATAATAACAATAACTATAACAATAACAAAAGAAGAAGAATCATATTCTATGAATCCAAGGTTCCTTATATTCTATCATACATGATTTAATTGTTATAGGTAAAGTTAGTGAATACTAAACACTTAAACTCTAATGCATATCATCAATATATTTTCCTTGAAAATCTAATTTAAAAATTCAATATACATATGTTGCACCTCACACACTGAAGATAAATTGGGAAATTAACATTTTTTACTTTAAATACTTTTTAAGATTAGAATTTTACAATATAGAAAAATGTTTGGAGCAAAGTGTATTATCAAAAAACCCTTATTTGATTTTTTTTTTTTTAGTGATCTTTTTCGCAATTATTATTATATGGTTCAAGGTTCAAATTTTGAGATTTAAATTTTCTTTACATATTTTAAATAATATTATAGATAAAAATAAATCATTTATATCTTTATATATTTATCATATAATTATTTTGTTTATTAATTATAAATTATTAATATATATTAAATATATTGAAAATATTTCACTAAGTATAATTCATTAATTAAAATATAATTAAAATTAAAGGTTTATAAAATTTAATTTATTTTTTGAAACTTATAAAATAAGTTATTTTGATAGGCAAGTGGCATTAAAATAATAATGAAAAGTTAAAAGATATTGGTAGCCTTTAAGGTGATGGTAATGAAGATACTAATTTAATGTGTGGGACCACTTTTAGAAATTTAGAAGGAGATTGTTTTCTAAAATTAGATTGATTTTGACAAACTAGATGACCTTGATTATAATTATTTAGTTAAATAAATTTTCAACAGTTAAATGTATATTTAATTAAAATTTATAATTATATGTATAATATAAAAATATGAAAAAAGATATTAATATTTATATTATTTCAAATTTATTAATCATAAAAGAGAAATCTATTTAAATATAAAATGAAAAGAATCATATATTACACATTTTTTAATTAGATAGGTTTAAAATTGGGTTGAAAGGATTTTGTAATTTAATAAGAGAAAACCAGAAGATAAGTGTAACACAACAGCACAACAAAAAAAGATAAAACAAGAATCTTACAAGAAAAACCCCTTGTCATCTAAAAGATATTAAGATTCATTAAAAAAAATCTCAAGTATAGACAAAAGAAAAGCAGAAAAGGACTAGCTAATCAAAATTGAAATTGTAGACCAATTTCTTGGTCTTGGTGATTTTCCCATTGTTGCTCTTACCTTTGGTACGGTTCTCAACAATTTGATCTTTTTCCTCACCCTACCACTTGTTCTTCAAACTGATAAGATTGGGTTCCTCCTCCTTCTCAAACTCCTTGCTATTATCTTCCACTTTGCCTCTATGAATGGTGTTGTTGCCTTGGGGAGTGAACTTGTATATACCTGCATGATCCTTGCCAAACTTCATGACTGTCATCCCTTGAATCAGCAACCTTTTAAGTTTATCAAATTCATCCACAAATTCATTGCACAACAATTTCTATGTGGATACCTTGATATATAGCTTATCAAATGACTGCTCGATTTCTTTCTTATTCTTGGGATTTATAACCCTCTAACCCCTACTAGCAATCGATGATATATATTCAAGAACCCCCATGTCCATTCTTCTCACTTTGGAACCCTCTTGTGAAAAATTTGCTCTAATGCCTTCAATTTGATCCCTCCATACATTTCACATTATCTTGAATAAAATAAGTTAAAAAATATAACTTTAAAATTGGCTATATTTCATAAAAAATAATTTATTTTTAAATTTTATTTAAAAAAACTAGGTTACATTAGATAGTGGATATCTAGTTCTTTAAAATGTGTAGAGAGAGTTCACAATTATTATTTAATAAATATTTAAAAAGACATTTTTTTAAAAATTTATTAAAAATATTTCATAATATTTATTATTGAATATATATATATATATATATATATATATATATATATATGAATGGTCTAAAATAAAATGGATGGTTGATTAGCATTTATCACATCCTCTTTCAATTGTTTAGTTTTACTAATTGTTCTAGTGTGCTTTTTTAACTCTCAACTTTGTGTAATTGTTTTCATTCATGGTGTTGCTCGAGGCACCTTAGCAAATTTATTTCACGTTCAAAAGTGTATTTCACGTTCAAAAGTGCAACGGGCAAAAGTGAAACGAGAAATTAAATTTAATCTTCTAGTATACATCTTAATTTTAGATCATATACGATGTGGCAAAAGGTTGGATAATATGTAAGTTAAAGTATTTATTTTAGTTGTATCCTTTTTTAATGTCTTTTTACTTTGGTGATGTTTTGATTATTTTATGATTAATAATAAAATAACATTAAAATATTTATATTATTCAAAATAAGTAAATGATATATAAATGTGAATATAAAAATATAGATTAATATTCTATGTCTCACATAATAAAATCTTAAATAAAGTCATCCATAATTATAAACAAATAAAAACTTCCAACCCATAAAACTATGAATGGCTCTCTTTCAAATAAATTATACTCGAACAACATATTGAACACGAATACAAACATAATAAAATATATTCCTTTAATATGCCACATGTAACTTAAATTTGATTTTGTAATTTCGTCATTTTCAAGGACTTTAGACAAGTGGTGACAATTATATTTATATTTATATGAAAATAAAATAGAAAGAATCTAATAGTAGTTTTAAATATTGTCATATGTAGTTTAAATTTATTTTTTGAATTTTGTTTGGATACAAAGTGGTGAGAATCATTCTTATATTTATGTGAAAATAAAATATAAAGAATCATTTTTAATTTCTTTTTTTATTAATAAGATTGATATAATATATAATTAATGACAATTCAATTTAATTATTCAAAATATTTTCTAATTCTTTTCTTTAAAGATATATTTTTTTTCCATAATTAATGTGTGACTAACTCTTCATCATATTTCTTAGTTAATTTTGGAACTCTTCATCTTTTTATTAATAAAAATTATCATTGAGTAGGTCCCCCTTCTTATGAAGAATGCAAATAATTTATTAGAAAAAAATTGACTCAATGTGTCCATTTCAGTGTCTTGGCTTCTTTGTATTTAAGATGCTAGGATAAGCTAAGAATTTTATCTTAGGCTCAAATATTTTTGTATTTTTTTCAATTGAAATCTTGGTTAAGTATTTTAAGGATGTTCTAGATTTTGGTGATTATGGCTTCCAATAATAACATTTTGATAGATTCTTTGAGTTGTTCCACAATGGTACTTCCTTCATGTACACCCAAATTTATTTGAGATGGGATTACTGATATTAATTTGTAGTTTTATTTAATAAACTTATGGGCTTCAGTTCTTTGATATTCTCTCTTTTTATTGACTTATTGACTTCATGACTACTTGGCTTTTTAACTTTTCTACATGTCTTCTTATATTTGCTTTTAAAAAATATATATTTTTAATTTGATTTACTAATAATATTATTTTATATCATAGAATAAGAAGCCTTTTTTCTTATTAATGTTTATATAAAAAATCATACTATATAATATATATTTATTTAAACTAAATATTAATCAAAATTTCTTTCTACACAACTTGATGAGACATTTTTATACCCACTCATGTTCTTTAGTGGCTAGCTACCACCTATTTTAAAACATGATTCTCATATAACACGTAGTAAAATAAAACAACCATATGCATTCAATTAATTAATTTACTCAATTATTGAGGATATTCACACCTATTTTCCAATAATATGTTTAGAAAAAGTAAAAACACATGTAATTTCCACATCAAAAACACATCTTGGCTATGTTGGTTTGTGTATTAATAAAATTACATCTAAGATAAATATTAAGGATACGTTTATTGAGGTCTCATTTTCTAAGGATAGAATGATGAAGAGTTTGTTGATCCCAATTTTGAGATTTGGTACATTTTTAAAAATAAAAAAATGATGGCCCTCTATTAATAGAGGAATTACTAGAAAACTACATTGTGAATATTTAATTTCACATAAAATGCATAAAATATTATTTTAAATCATTATTTATAAGGAAGGTGAAAAACATTATAAGCTTTTCACGTGAGGTAGTTACAGAACCAACATTCCCATGAACCAACAATTCCACTAACAAAACATAATAGTAAAATAAAGACTAACCATACTAACTAAACTTTGGATCAATAAAAATTAATTTAAAAAACTCCCCCTTGATCCAAAGGGGTATAAAAAAAATTGGAGTAATAAACTGTGAGTCATCCAAGTAGACTCTATCACAACTACAACTAGTACACTGTACATCCTGGATTGATCACATCTTGATCATCTCTGCACTGTACTAGAACATGATCACAAACTATCCAACTACATTGATCCTCACACATAATCCATCCAAAAAGTGACTGTCCTCTGTACTATGTATGGCACATCTTAAACTAATGCCCAATAATCGCCAACATCTCTCTCAGGGCTTTGCTCAGCACTAACAATGCTAGCAACACAATGTTGAATTGTACCACATATCACCGATGACTTATCAAAAAACCAATATGCAATATATTCTCTCCCTATCCAGCAAGAGGTGAGAAGCTGTGTAACAAATAGCCTAAGTAAAAATCACTGAAATGCTCCACATCAAAGATCATATCATCACTACATCTATGAAAGTAAGGTACACAAGCCAAAAATTACTATCCCAATAGTAAACCCATACTCTGAGTGAATAATAAACTCAAGAAGGGAATATATCCTCCAACCTCCATGGATCCTCCAACCTCCATTTTTCCCTTGTTTAGCATGTTAGATCCTCAGGGACCTATAAACGCCGAAATATAATACCATCATCATTGATAACACAAGTTGTGGGACATGTTATTAAAATATTTTTGTGATGTATAAAACACATTTTTACTATTTGAGAAAAACACGGGGTGTCAGATTCCAGCAAAGATGACCTGATTTCATTACAATGCATAGTTTATTCAAATATATGTGGAAAAAACATATTTAAGCATGTCATAATAAAAAAATTCTTACACTGATGCTCTTAAAAATCTATTTCCATGAAAAATGAGTGGTCATATGAATAATTTGGCCACCGTATACAGAAGATATGATAGTTTTAAAATTTGCTCCTCTGTCAGGCTAGGCAGACCCCCCCTCAATGCTAATTCAAAAAAAAGTACTAGTTTATGGGGATTAAAATTTTATAGCAAGACGTGAAGGACCCCTCCTTGATTATACTCATTGGAAAGCTATTTGAGTCTAGTTTATAAAAAGGTAACTTTGACAAGATAAAATGATGGTGTGTTTAAGATATGGTAAAATTGGTCACAATAAATGAAGATTTTCCTAATTTTTACCATTAATTCATATAATCCCTTTGCTTAAAAAGGATTTTTGGCACTTTTGAGGGTTGAAACCTTGACATTTTTTTGTAAGTGACTTGTCAAAACATTTATTACCAACTCCATTTTAATAAATTTGACATGTAATATTCAAGATAACCTATTTGATATATATATATATATATATATATATATATATATATATATATATATATATATATATATATATATATATATATATATAAGCTTGTAAAGTTAAGTCACATAGATTTTCAAATAAAATATTTTCACAGTAAAAACATTTAGGGAATGTTTTTACTTTGCATGTAAAAAAAAATAAAATTATTCCCTTGTCTTCCTAGTGGAGCCCACATAGTTTTAGGTTTGAAGGCAAAAGATATTATGCTGTAGATTTCAATGCTTCATATCATTTTGCATTGCAGCACTCTATGCATCATTTTTGGAAGTCGTTCTCTCTCAGATGTTCACTTCTATGCTATAGCATTGACCTCTATATATTCATAATATATTCAATTGCCATATAGATTTCATAATGCTCAATTGAAGAAAAATGGTGGGACGTCCTTCTATAAAATTTTTGGTCTTCGATCCAATTTAACAAATAAAAAAATAATAATGTGCTAATAGATCACCATACTTTATCAGTTGGAGAAGACAAATATTCTAAGATTTGTGTAGTGCAATCTAGATAAAAAACATTTTTATTTTTTTTCCATAAAAAAAAAGGGCTCAATTTTTTGTCTTTGTGTTGAAGCACTTCCAAAATTGATCTTGACTATATAATTTTTTAATTCAGTGTGAGATGAATGAGTAAAAGGTAATAAAATATTACTAGGGTCTTCAAATTTCTTAGGTCAAAAAATAAAATGCCATATTTCTACATTGTAATTCAACCACCAACAACACTCTGCCAATATCAAAAAAATTAGAAAATAAAAACTCACCAAATGCTATTCTTTCCTAGACAAATGTCATACTATTCAATATTCTACTTCTCTTCAAAACAAATTTCGTGCTATATGGTTATATCTTTGCTTTGATACCACTGATGGCCCACTATCAATGGAGGAAATACTAGAAAACTACATTGCGAATATTTAATTTCACACAAAATGTATAAAATTTTATTTCAAATCATTATTTACAAGGAAGGTGAAAAGCTTTATAAGATTTTCACATGAGGTGGTT
This sequence comes from Torreya grandis, assembly GCA_037957365.1. Classification (NCBI taxonomy): domain Eukaryota; kingdom Viridiplantae; phylum Streptophyta; class Pinopsida; order Cupressales; family Taxaceae; genus Torreya; species Torreya grandis. The sequence continues at coordinate 238,451 of JARHVA010004862.1, forward strand.
ACGGAACTAACATTCTCATGAACCAACAATCCCACTAACAAAACATAATAGTAAAATAAATACTAACTATACTAACTAAACTTTGGATCAATAGAAATTAATCCAACAAAAAATTCTACATTTGATATGACTATTAAGGGTACAATTTATTATGGATTGAATGATGAAAAGTCAGTCTCAATTTTGAGAATTATGCATTTATAAGAGAATTTTTTTTGAAACAAAATTATGAAATTGAGCATATAAAATAAAAATACAATGAAACAAAAATAAATATTTTTTATCATAAGTGGTAGGATTGAATGAGACCGTTACTTTTTTTATAATTCAAAACTTATATTTTAGAAGTTATCATACCTATATTTAACATATACACATAAATATGCAAGGATTCAGTAAAATATTAAACCTCATCATTGAAATCAATAAGTAAGATAACATAACTACTCTACAATTATCAATATCAAAATAAAAATTAAAACACCATATACTTTTTATTTTATAGGGTTTCCCTTATATTAGTAATCAATATTAATTGATTGCTTTTCATGCTCTATTAACTGTAGTTACTATTTTGAACACCAAACAAAAACTATCATATTTGTAGGAACGAAAATAAAATATAATCATAAAAAGAACACAATCTAAACCAAATCAAAATAATTTTCAAGGTTATTTTATATATCAAAATATAAATGGTTTAAAAATAACAATAAGTTTACTAATTTAGTAGGATTCGAACGAACAATAGTGCAACATTCCTTCATTAAACTCTTGGAAAAAAATATTTTTGGGGACCAATAAATGTAAAGGCCTCAACTTAATATTTATGTAAGTATATTCAAATCTGAAATATTTTTCTAAATTACAAACATGCATGCTATGCTTGAACACCTTATATAACATGCACACACTTTTATATCAAACTTTTGAGGAATATAATTCTAATTTTGTACAACTATGTCATGAATCCACTTAGAGTTCGCATGCATGGAATAAAACACCACCACAATGGTATACATAATTTATACTCATGAAATATAGATAAATATATTGAGATAAATTATAATTTATAGTAATACATCTAAGTATAAAATCTGAAACACACACTTAGCAAACTATTGCATCCTTCTTCACAAACGTGCACTACAACATACCAAAGTAGATATTAAAATCTGAATAAGGATTTGACATGCAAATACAACCTATATATGATACTTTCCTAAATAAACTAAAGGGGTTTCATCCTATGATATCTATTAACCCAAGGGGTTTCATCCTTGAATCCTATATTTGAATCATAAGTGCATCAAATGTGTAGAAATTGTTGATTTGGAAAAATATATTCCATATGGAAATTCTCACATATAAAACACATGAGTCCCTAAGGTTGGCGCCAAAATACCAAACTCCTTGATTTGATAAAATGATACATGAGTTTGAAAAGGCAACTAATTCTATATTTATCCTCTTTCCCATAAAACATTTAGATCCTTCCTCTTTCTCCTTTGTTTCCATTTCCCAAACCTTCTTGAATTTGAGCCACTTATGTTGAGGATAAGAAAGAAAGATAAAATTAGCAAGTTTACCAAGAACTCATCATTATCTCCTCCTATAAGTCCATGTCCCTATTGGTAAGTTTCTTTGTATACATTAAACTTGCCAATTCCCATTAATATTAAAATATATGTACTATTTAATTAGCCTCATTTAAACAACTTGAAACTATAAAATAACCACATGTCTAAAATATTAAATACTAAATAAATTATTTTCCTAAATCCCTCCTTATTTAATAGAAAATAGTGGAATGGGCATTTTCCCTAGAAAAATAAATTAATTAAAAATGGGACATGACATGTTTGCCCTTCCCAATATTTCTTGTCCTCAAGAAATTACAACACAATCTACTAAAAAATCACCATACCAATGTGATGATTCATACCATATTGTCCTTAGAGTATAAATATTATAGCTGCCAAGTGATACATTTCCTACCAAAGTGAACTACATAATTATTCTCTCTATCATCCATAACATAATTGTACAAGTGATATAGTTTAACCACCTTTTTCAAGAAAAAAATTCTCTCATGAGAATATATATCAAAGAAATGTGTAATACATACCAAAGAATAAGTGAAATTAGGAAGGAAATATACAATGCAATGCATGATTAAACCTTTTCATTCTAGACTTGAACCAAGGAATGAAGATAACCAACCTATTTTTTATTCTTTGATATGTAGGAGAATGATATATTCTCTCCAATTCTCAAGATGATCTTCATTCTCCTGAAGAGCTTCTGTAAACTCTCCAATTGCAACTTTATCCAACTTCCTTCTTAGCACTCTAGTAAATCTCATAATAGTGGACCTATTCTGAATGACATGGTTGTAGTAATATTCAAGGTATAACCAATTTATCAATGCTTCCCATTGGTATGAAATATGTATCAAATCCTCTTCCATCAATAAGCTCCATTTTTCAACTTGTTTCCCCAACTTTATATAAGCACTAACATGAAATAATTTAAACTATAAATTCTAAAAACTTCTTATATTGATTTAAATATATTTTTTATAGCATAAAAAAATGTTATAACTATCAATACGTCCTTAATAATAGTAGATACACATTCTGGTAAAAATTACTACCTTTATCCCCATAATGTTGAAATACACCTTATTAAAATACACACTAATAGATCCAAACTTTGCCTCAACTTGAGAGATGTTAATTTCATAATCATGGATTGATCTAGGACATCAAAAATACATTAAATGAATGGAAATTATCACCTTATAGAAACAACATTCATAACACCCACCTCTGAATTCCAAATATGTAAATAATAACTTATTCTAATGGAAGATGATGTACTCCTTGGGACCATCCACTAACACATTTTTCTCACTCTTCACAATTTCATCTAAAATGTTAGCGGCAAATAATTCATTGGCATAATCTACCATGGTGTAAAACATCCAATCTCTATGAATGGTAATAAAACAACAAGTATAAGTTATTCTAAAAAATACACCAACCTTGCCCTAGAAAAAATGTTATTTATAAGTTATAAGTTATAAATATACCAAGTATAAGTTATAATTATAAGTTATTTTTTTCTTTGTGTTTAACAAGTTATTCTAAAAAATACTAAGTAAAATTTATTCTGAGAAGAAAAATGCTTGGTAGACTACAAATCTTGAAGGCAAAGTGGTTAGGGTGTGGATCTTAGAGTTGATAATGGAATAACCTATCGATAAATTCTATTGAGGGCTCAAATATTAAACACAAAGAAAAAGTCAAAAAACATAGATTATATGCTAAGGGACTAAGTGACTACAACACATGGACCCGAGCATTTTGGACTAGCTAAAGAATAGAGTTGGTTGTGAAATACTTCATTGAAGATATAGAGAACTAATCACAAGAAGAAAGAGAGCATGAAGGTAGCCATGAGAAAAGAAATAACATAAATTTGAATAGTGATAGAATCCAAGATTGAGAGGAATGTTTGTATCTCTAAGGCAAAATATATATCCTATGCCTAATAATTAGAGATAATTACAATATTGACCGGTATGCTTGAAATTGTGTATTAAATCACAAAAATGATAGAAGTAGAAATCTAAAACAATAGTAAGTAGGTTTTGGCTACATAAATCTTAAAAACTACAAACTCTAATGCAAAATTTTAGATCTAAAATCGAGCCAAAATTAGATTACTTGTCAAAGAGTAATGGAGGTTATATGATGGAATTTAATTGAGTTCAACTAGAAGTATAACCTAGGAGAGACTAAAAATGATTGATAATATAAGGAGTGAGTCGAACCAACATGGAGGTGAAAATAAGGTGGAAAGAACAAGAAGTGTGACAACAATCATGCAAATGTGTCAAAAATTGAGTCCCACAAGCTATAAAAATGTGTATTTGTTGTTATGAAGGATGTATTAATAGTCATAATAGTTCATTATCACTTGTTGTAAACTCTTTTATTTAATAAATATTGGTGAGGCAACTAACAAGCTTTCTATAAAATATAAATTTTACATAGTTTTATTATGTTTCAATAAAATATTTAATATTTAGATAGATTTAATAATTACTATTATCAATAAATGAAAGTCATTGCATTGAACAAGCTTATATATGTAGCCAACACACTGACTACATCAAATACAAAGTTTTATATCAAAACAAGTTATAAGGTAAAATGTACATAGGCTACAAAGGAAACAACAACAATAGTGAATATGTTGTCACAAAAACATAATTGGTGTCACAAAAACAAAGTTTTTTTAGTTGTTTTTCATCTGTGTTATTTTTTTGTCTCTCTATTGGGCTAGTTTAGACTTTTTTCTCTTTTGTACTTGATCTTCTCCTAGGGTCTAGGGACCCTAGTTCAAAAAATTCCCCCTTTTTAACCTTAATAAAAAAACATAATTGCCTCATCTTATCCAATGCACCTAAGATATAATTTACACAAATACCTAAGTCTCTATATTTTCTCCTTTAGAAGCTAGTAGAGTGTCATATAATATCTCTCCCTCTTCCTATGGTGGTTGATATGATTCAACCTTTATCAAAAGGATATGATGCAAATTCTTATTCACTATACTAGTCTACAATAAGGTATAATAGATTTTTATAACTATCAATACATCCTCCATAACAATAGATACAAATTATGGAAATGATTACTACCTTTACCCCTATAATTTCAAAATCCACCTTATTGAAATAGACACTAATAGACCCAAACTTTGCCTCAACTTGAGATATGTTAATTTCAGCTTTATGGACTGATTTAGGACATCATAAATACATTATAGTAATGAAAATTATCACCCTATAGTAACAAAATTCACACCACCCATCTTTGAATTCCAAATCTATAAATAATAACTTATTATAGTGTAAGATGATGTACTACCTGAGACCATCAACTAGCACATTCTTGTCACTCTTCACAATTTTATCTAAAATGTTAGTGGAAAATAATTCATTTTCATAATATACCATGATTTAAAACATCCATTCTCTATTAATGGTAAGAAAATACCAAATATTACTTATTATGAATCATAAACTGACATAATCTACCATGGTGTAAAACATCCAATCTCTATGAATGGTAGGAAAATACCAAGTAAAAGTTATTTTGAAAAATAATCTACCATGGTGTAATTCATTGGCATAATCTACCATGGTGTAAAAACATCCAATGTCTATTAATGTTAGGAAAATTCCAAGTATAAGTTATTCTGAAAATAAACTAATAAACACATTTCCTATTTCCCATTTATGTGATTCATCACTCGACTGATACTAAACCAAGAAAGACTTAAATCCCATGTATCCTATTTCTATCACATATCTACTATAAACCAAATGATGTATGGATATTCTCAAAGCATATATGATTGTAAACATCTCATCATACATAGATAAAATCTCTTTTGAATCTTTTGGCTTCATGTTTGCAATTTTCATGGTTTTTCATCTTCATATTGTAATAACAATGACTCTCTTTCTTGAAGAATCACACATTATATAAAATTATTGTGATAAATTTTAAATTATAATTACATGACATTATTTTACTATCTTAACAAGCACCCTCAATACCTCTTGTATGCCTTGAGTACTCATGACTTGACCCAAGTAAGTGATATCAATATCCCATGTAGATACTCTATAAAATAGATTATGTTGTTGAATTGAACCTAAAAATACTTATAAATGTTATAAAATATCTACCCAAGTCTTTTTAAGACACAAAATGTTATACACATAGACTATTTCAAATTTTATTACCTGATTCACCATCAATTAGAAAGTGAAAGTACAGGACAAGACATTGACTTTTATGTGTTCAATAAAGTATTTGAATGTTTTAGTACACACAATATCCTTGAATATATATATATATATATATATATATATATATATATATATATATATATATATATATATATATATATATATATATATATATATATATATATATATAAGTAATTTTTTTAGCTAAATTAGTCATTAATAAATTTGAGGCAAAATTAGTATGTTCAAAACCAATTTTAAATTTTATGGCATGTTGAAATCTCCATTCTAATAGTGATCCTAGGAATATATTTCTGTTGATTTGGAAGTAGTTGAATAATAGAATAAGGAATATGTTTCTTACTAGTGAACTAAATAGTTTTCATGCTCTTTATCACAAAACACCTTGCCACCCATAATAATTGTTCCTTGTAAGGAGTCATCTTTTCTAAGACTACTCCCAAAGCTCCATCACAGACACCTCTAAAAACTACATTTTTTCCTTCTTATGTAAACTCAAATTCCTTTTATATTTGAATCTATAATAACCCATAAATGGAATTAAACCATTATACATCCCTAACCATGTCAATTTTTCCCAACCCATTAAAATATAAATCATTACTTTCTATCCCATCAAGAATTTTAACCTTCAGGTGTTTTTGAATGTCATGCCTTTGTAGTTATTTAGATAAAGAACTATTGTCCCATAACCTCATGCATAAATAATTTTTAACTTTAGGAAAATGATATATTATTAATGCATTCCCTTTGAATATAATATCAATTGGGTCCCATATGTAAAAATAATCGTTATTTTGAATTAAAGAACTTAGATGTTCTATATTGTAAATTATATCCTTTTCCCTATCTTCCTTATCAAAATAATTTCCATGATGAAAACATTTTTCTAGCGACATAGTATGAAACATTAAATTTGAATTATTTTCATACCTTAGGCTACAATAAAAATTATCATACACCTTTTTCATAAGATACATATTTGAGATATCCTCAATACCTTCATTTTTATAACTTAAAGCTACCAATTTAGGGTTAACACGAACATTCTCCTTGGCTTCATTCCCAAAATCAACATGCTCCTCTACTGAACCCTCTAAAAAGATGGATTAAAAGTCTTCTTGTTCCACCTTCTTTTCATCTTCCACTTCTATAGCTTCTAAATCTTCCTCTAAAACTTTTACTTCTTCTTCCTTATGGTCCATTGTCATATATGGTTTCAATGTTTCTTCACATATATTAATAACATTTATAACTAACATATGTGTAGCTGGAAAAATGTTATGTTCTTTCCTTAAACAATATAATATAATATATACGAGTGACTGGGAGATATCATAACTCTCCCTCAGAGTTTAGGTCATAATGATATGCCTATAAATTATAAATTTTTTGCATGACTCATACTAATAGCAGCCAATAAATGTTGAAACATTTCAATAATAAGATATTCACAATAAATATTTAGCATCACGACACAAAAACAAACTCTTTTAGTAATTTATAGAATCTTTATGCTCATAGCAAAATAAATATTTCCCATATCATCTAAAACCTAGAAAATTTACACAATCAACTGAAATACCTCCTTCATTAGGTCATCCTTGTAAGGAACTTTAGGATTTAAAATTCTTGTGATTTCACTAAGGCAACAGGTGATTTCAAGGATCACATCTTCATTAGTATGTCTCATAAACTAGGAATGAACCAAATCAACCATTAATAGATTTATATTACATTAAAAATTAAACAATATAATTTTCCAAACATAGATAAATAGGCTTATACTTCTTTCAAATTATTAAGTAGAACATCTCTCATTTGATGTTGAAACCCAAGATTTTTTCTTAATGCATAAAGCATATTTCTCACTTCAATTTATTTCTATAAAGGCCTAGGCTGGATAAAATTGGATTAGTCTTTGAAATTTATTGATAGGGAACACTTTTTCTTATTTACTATTGGTACACTCCTAAACATAGATTCAAAGAAACTTCCCATGATTCACAATAACAAATCAATACCCTATAGGCTAGCAAGATCTCTACTCTGATAGCACTGTAAAGACCTAAAATTAATATTTAATTAAGTATATTAAAATATAAAATATTTTTCCAAATCATATACATGTATTGCACATTTCAAAAAATTATATAAAATTCACACACTTTTATATCAAACTACTAATGAATACAATGTTGATTTTTCACAACTATGTCCTGAATCCACTTGGAGTTCACATGCATGGACTAGAACACCACCACAATGATAGATATAATTTTTAATAATTAAATATACAAAAATATTATATAATAAATCTAAATTTCCACTAATACATCTAAATATCAAATCTAAAACACACACTTAACAAACCACTGCATCCTTATTCACAAACATGCACTACAACATACCAAAGCAGATGTTGAAATCTGAACAAGGCTTTGACATGAAAATACAACCTATGTATGAAATTTCCATTAATAAACCAAAGGGGTTTCATCCTTTGATATCTAATAACCCAAGGTGTTTGATCCTCGAATCCTATATTTGAAGCACAAGTGCATCAAACATGTATAAATTGTTGATTTGGGAAACCCATAAGGAAATCATGACATATAAATACAAGGCCTCATATTTAGTGCCAAAATATTAATGTCATTGATTTTATAAGATGACATGAGTTAGAAAAGGAAGCTAATTCTATCTTTATCCTCTTTCCCATAAAACATTTAGATCCTTTCTCTTTCTCCTTTGTTTCCATTTCCCAAGCTTTCCCTAATTTGACCCATTTATGTTGAGGATAAGAAAGTAAGAGAAAATTAGCAAGTTTTTATATAAGCTCATTATTATCTCCTCTTAGAAATCCATGTCCCAATTGTTAAGTTTATGTGTATACATTCAACTTGCCAATTACCATTAATATTAAAATATATGCAATACTTAATTGGCCCCATTAAAACAACTTTAAAATATAAAATAATCCTGGGTCTAAAATATTAAATATTAAAAAAGGTTTTTTCTCAATTCCTTCCTTATTCCATGAAAAATATTGGAATGGGCATTTTTTCTGAATAAATAAATTAATAAAAAATGGGACATTACAATAAAACAATTAATTTCATGGATATAACTTACAATTCTAAATTGTTTTATCTATAATGTGAAGGTAGAGACACCATGTACAAACAACATTCTTGCACCTACATAAAAAATGACTTTATATAAATCAATTAAATTTAGAAAATATTATCTAAATTACTATGATCTATCTCATATAAATCTACAATAATCTACTAAATTATACAAGCCATAAATATTAATAAATTTGGTGTTGAAAATATCCTCAATTCAAAGATTACCTTTGAGTTATGAAACCCAAATTTGGAAAATATGCACAAATATGCAAGGATTTGACCAAATATTAAACATCATCATATAATTTTAAGTAAGACCATATTATTATTTCACAATCATGAATAAAAAAAAAAGAAAAAAATACAAAATATATTTAAAATTTTGTAGGGTTTCCCAATTATTTGTAATTATTATTAGTAATTTATTGTTCATACACCAATATGTGAAAATACATTTTTTAGAATAAATCAAAGTAAATTTTTTTTATCATATTCATAGGTACAAAAGATAAATGCAGTCATCAAACACTATCTAGTCTGAATTGGCACCAAATCATTTTCAAGGACATTCTTGTCTATTATATATATTCTTATGGAATGGAAGTAAATTGTTAAAAATATCTAGAAATATGCAATAAAAAGAGACAAGGAAATATGGTTATCCTAGATCATACTAAATTAAAAATTAGGTTAATTGATTGAGCCTATAAGGATATATTACAAATAAATAAAACTCAATGTATGTAAATGAGAATTCTCTAACCAATGTCAGGATTGAATAGAGAACAAAGATCTGATAAAAAAATCAAATCTTATCTTTTAGGTGTTCACAAACTCATATTTGAAAAAAAATTTAAAAAAAAATGCAATGATTCAATCCAATGTCAAATCTCATTACTGAAATGGATAAATAAGACCACATAATCATTTCCCAGCCATGACTATAAAAAAAACACACAACATACTTATAATTATTTATTTTTTCTAGTATATTTCTAAACAATCTCAATCCCTTACTTTTCATGAATCGATAATTGAGGCTACTTTTATGATGGGAAAATATCTACATTGATACTACTTTTTTCTAATTAAAATAAATTAATATTTTATTGAGTTATTAATTTAATTATTTAAGAAATTAAATATAAAACCTTAAGTAGATAAAAGAGATAAGTATGTAAATCGGGGAATAAAATGTTACAGTATCAACAACCATTGATTTGTAAAATAATTGATTTGTTTACTTAGCCTATGAATAGAAATGGATTTAAAATGGTGTACTTAGCTAGAAAATATGACTGAAATAGATAAGGGGAAGGATAGAAAGTGATGTAGAGGCAAGGCAATGTGTTGTCAACCAAAAATAGGTGTTATAACCCTCTTTGTCAATATCACACTATGTTATTGACCTTTTATATAGTGTTATTGACCTTGTGTAGGTGAATCAATAAAATTTGGGGTATACCTTCATTCTATTTTTGGAAGAATGTACCTATGTGATCGAGACCTATATTTTCATATGTGCTTCCTTTTGACTAATTTCACTATGGAAACTTAATCCTCCATTCTTGCTAGGGTTTTTATGAACACAAGTGTAATGAGAGTGGCACTAATAGGGTAGGTAAGATATGACCTCAACACCCCATGTGCTAATTATTACTTACAAACTAATACATCAAAAGGGGATCAATCTAGATGTAGTTATCCCAATCTGTGTGATGGTAAAAGTGAGAGTGATGCTACTATGCTTGAGTATGAATGCCAATTTAAATGATTTGAGTATGACTTGAAACTAGAAATCTAAGTAGAAGTGAGATCTGGGATACTGTAGATGGATGTATGTAGAAATAAAGGTAAATGAATATCAAGAACCTTAATTTGGATAACTATTTATGATATTGATCGTGAGAATTTCCATCTAAGGGTTAAAAGAATGAGACTAGTCTTTATATAGTGTTTTAATTCTAGTTGAGACATGAAATCAATCTAGGTGGATCCTAGGATTCTTCAAGGAGTGGAAATATATTTCTTGGGGGTAAAAGAAGCTAAGAGTAAATAGCATTGTCCCCTTTACTGATAACACACTAAGCTATAGACCAAGGGGCCACACTATTATTTAGGTGGTTGGCACGTGTGAAACAAGATCTAAGATGTCTAAGTGATGGCTTAATGTGGTTTTTAGTATATTTGCACATGGGTTAGATATGCATATAAGTTTTAAAAGGATCAAAAGAGGCCCTAAGATAGGTCTAGGACTAAGTTAAGGATAGGATGGTCTTAAGTAACACTCATGACATTAAATGACATTTTAGATGACTACATATTCCCCTTTTATTCTATAAATTCAATAAAGTGAAATGACTAAGATAAAATAAGGAGAAACATACCTAGAGTTACCTAAAAAGTGAATCCTATGAATGTGGGTCTAAGTTTATGAACTATGATCCATTACATGTCATATAAATGGAACATGTATGAATCAATCCTTACTTTAGAAATATCAAAAGCAAAGACAAAATTGATTAAAGAGATGTGAGAGAGAGGAAATGAATGAATACACCTCACTAGATATGTGAACCAATGAAAAAACTTGGTGAAATCCTATATGTGTATCTATATGCTGATCAAATAGTGAATAACTTAGACTGAGATGATGGCTTACCTAATCCCCATGTGTGGGTGGCTCAAGAACTCAAGTTGGCCTTGACTCTATAATTGCCCATCCCTATTTGGTGGATCATAACTTGTGAATAACTTTGATTAGACTGATGATGTGTTTAAACCTCTTATGTAGGTGTATTAAGAATTCAAGTGTGCTATGCCTTCATCATTGCCTACACATATTTAGTATATAAGCTAAAAAATGAAAATATGTGATGTAATTAAAAATATGTAAAATTGCTTTAGGCCACATGGAAACATTAAAATTTAAAATGGCTTAGGGACTCAGGAACTCAAGAATGTAAAACATCTACAGGCCACCTAGTAATGCCAATAATTATATATGGAAAGAGGCATCAATCTAATGTAGTACTAGTGCATATGGTTTCTAGAGTATACAACATAGAGAATAACATGGAGTTGTCATTCCATCTAAGAGAACCAATGCAAAAATTAGCATACAAAAATAATGTGACATGCACATGCCCCTAATTTTAATATTTATGCATATAGATTGTGGATTGAGTCATTGTAATATGTGTCTGTGCATATCTAAAATCAAAATGGGAGTGATCATACCATGCATGATGATCCTAATCTAAGACAACCTATGTAATTCTATGTATAAACTAGGTTATATCTCAAGCACATATGATAATCTATGATTAAGACTTTTAAAATCTATATTGTGTATATTGTACCTTTTTTATAATTCTAAAATCTTTTATTTTTGATTCTATTGATCAATAACATGATGGGTGTACTATAGTGCATTGTTCTTCTGTAGTGTACTACATTATTATCCAAAATTGTTTTTTCTAAGGAAAATTGAGATTGATATGTGTCTTTATGTTTCACTATATTTTCTTGACTCTAATTTATGTAATCTTTGTCTACATACTAGAAAATGGGTTTTGAGTGCACTAAGATGGCCTAATCTCTATGATAAACCCATGTGAATTCCCCCTCTTTTAATGGGAGTTATTGGATCTCTACAATAACTATCCTCAATATAAAATCTATGCATTATGTGTGGTATACTAAAAATATATGATATTTATGTGATAAACCTATATAATGTGTATATATGACATCGAAATGTAAGAGTCTAAACATAAGTTCATATTTTATGATGTATGTTAGATCTATGATTCATAAGGTTTTCAAGATGTATATAACAATGTAATAAATGTGTATGAATAAAAATCTCAATATAATATAAGTAAACTACTTATGGTATGGGGTATGATGTCCATCAAGGCACCCAAGGAGGAAGGGGAGATACATGAGATCCCTCATGGCATTGTAAACTAGATGTGAAAGCAAAAAGCAAGAGATAATGTCATAGACATTATGCATACATGAGATCATACATATAAACACATGAGGCATAGAAAGTAGGCTAACGGACCACAATACCAGGGACATGGGACATGTCACTAAGTATGATAAAAGGTACACATACAAGGACATGTTTAAATGTCCACGTATGAAAAGAGCAATCAAGGTTGCCTTAGAGACACATGAAATGACATGTTAAAATGTTTGCATACACAATCAAGAAGCACACACAAGGACATGGGCACATGACCAAAGAATACACACAATGAAATGAATTGGATTATAGCCATAGAATAATGGAAAATTAAAATTACCTTGAGTATATGTATAATAAAAGAGACACAATCAAATCTAAACTAGTAAATCTAGAAATAAAATTATGCATAATTATGTGGTTCAAATCCATATAAGAGCAAAGATGTACATAAGTTGAGTCTATAGTCATATTATTCAGCAAAAAATTAATGTAGTATAGGTTTTTTCACTTGGATTTTCACCTTCTGAGGATATGTCTCAGTTCTCCTCATCCAAGTGGCACAATTGAAACACCTCTAGGCTATGTATAGCCTAAGAATGAGATGAATCTCTAGATAGGGATATCTCCCTTAATGTACCAATTTTATATCACTATTACACCTATGCTTGAATGGAAAAGGAAGAGAAAACTAAAATTAAACTATCCTAAATGTGGTAATACACCAAATTCATTGATGATTACCAACCAGATACATGTGACATATGAGACCAAGAGACTAACTAGGCATACACTTCTCTAATATGAATCTTCTCACATTAGTATTTCATTATGAGGTTGTGATTAATGTTTAGGCTAGGAAGACTAGATAAGAGGCCTAGAATGGTACTATTTTAATAGGCTAACTCAATTAACTTTGACACTTCATAGAACACTTCATATGACCTACAAGAAGAATCTTTCAAGCTACAAATATGTGAGAGAATGAGACAACAATGCTAAGGAAACAAAAAACATCACTAAGAAAGATCAATTATTCAAGTGAACACACTATGAATAGTCATAGAAGATGTAAAATTAATAGTATTTATTAATCCATGGAATGAAAGTAAGTATAGATTCAACATACTCAGGTGGAACATATTTTACAAAGGCCAAAATGGCTAATTCTTATAGAACTTAAGAGAGAAAAGAAGAAAAATAAGTCTAAAGGTCACAAGGACACTTTTCATGTTGAGAGAATGGATTACATGTGCATGAAAAGAGAATGTGAAATTGATCATGTAAACTTAGGAAACATAAGTGTCACCCCAAGTCATGAAACTCTTGAAATGTCACATAGTTCTGATTTTACACAAGAAAACTTCTTTCATCATTCCCCTTGTTTAAACATACCAACGCTGTCTAGGGATAGGTCTAATTATTAGATCAAGAAGGAAGGGTTATAGACATGCTTCTATATGCATTGGATGCATTCTATAATCACATAAAATGTCTAAATTGGTAGCTTGAGTGTGGCTTGTGACACCTAATCCATATGACCCTTTTGCATTGTCTCATAACCCTTCCAGACACCTTTTTGATTATAACCAATCATCCATAGACTTTTGAGACTTCATTCTAGCTCAGCTAGGTTATATTTCCCCATGCTAATTTCATCCCCTATGTGTTAATCCTATAGGATAGGAGTGTTGGGGTTGGACTATAGCATTGGACCCTAGGGTGTCTTATTTTTGGTGCTCCTATCCAATCACATTTTGATCCCATATGACCATTTCCTTCTAATTCTTATTATTCATTATGTCAACCTAGCAAGAATAAATTTAACCCATGGATAATATATCTCTGTAAAATCCCATTAAAAATTCATTTATAAGGGGGTTAGAAAATATAAAAAATCAATCAAGAATACAAGCAAAACCATCAAGGAAAATTTCCCTATTTTCTACGTACAACCATCCAATAAAGCTACAAGCATATTAAAACCCTCACACCAGTCCCTAACCACCTCAAGCACTCTCAATTTGGCATTTTTTCATCCACCTAACATAATTTCATAGAGCACATCAAGTGAGAGAACTACATATGGCTTTATCCCTCTTCAGAGTATTAGTATGTAGGTAGCATGCCCACACAAGGGGTATGGATACATGTTCAATACATCTTACGCACACTACCCCCCCACCTCTTTAGGGTTTCAATATTGAATTAGATCTATAAGGATATTTTTCAATATTCATGACTCAAAATTTCATAGGTAGGCTCACATAAGGATAATGAACAAAACCCATAAAACTTAAATATTTATGACCAACTTGGATAATAAAGGCAAGAGTGGACTATAAAACCAGAACCTAAAGTATCCTATTTTTTATGCTCCTATCCTTTCACCAAATTAAATCTAGATCTAGGTTCATTACACTATCTTAATCTTACACAGCCAATTTTAGCCTCTATCTTAGCCATATTAATCTAGTTTTAAGCTAAGTTGTATTTCTCCTCTTTCATTACTGTTTTTAGAAAGATACAAAAGGCAAATAAATTATAAAAATCAATACTATGATTACTACAATATTATTTACTAATTTATTACTGCATAACCTTAACTAAACTAGGAATAAGCACCAATATTCCTAAAAATGTTAAATCATTTGGTGAACCTGACTTATTTCATTTGCACATAAAAACCTTAGAAACCCTAGGTAAAATTATTTCTTGATTTTTCCAATATTTTTATGGTTTTTTACCTACATATTTAAATTAGAAATTCAGATTAATTTTGAAAATTCCATAGTAATTTAAAAAATAAATAATTTTCTTCAAAACCCTAGTTGCATATACTAAGTCCTTTCAAATTAAAAAAATCAATATTTTTCTAATTTTTTACCTACATATTAAAATAACAAATTCATATTAATTTTTATAATTTCCATAGTAATTTTATATATATATATATATATATATATATATATATATATATATATATATTAAAACCCTAGTTACATATACTAGGTCCCATTGCTTTTGAGGTTTCACCTTACATGTTTGTGAGCTTCATATCCTTTTATGCATTCTCTAGTTTATTATTTTTAGGAGTTTACATTTCCTATATTTAGTACTTTTCTTCCATATAACTTTGATAATTACAAATTATTACAAAAAATTCAATTAATTTTCAATTTGGTTTCCTACTTTAACAATGGCCCAATACACTGGTTTTGATGAAAGTGATAAAAGGGAACATAAAAAAATCTTAACTAAACACCTTGACATGCAAGATGATATGATTAAAATACTATAAAAATATCAATAAGAATCAAACAATAGTCAATCTTCTCAAACCATAGATCAACTAGTTGCAAATGATACTATGGGGGCATCTATGTCTCAATAAACCCCTATAGTAGCCCAACCTTCTTATGAGGTACCACCAGTTATGGCTACTAAATATTTGTCTCCTAGTGTGGCTAAAATTTTATAACAGATAAAATATCTTCAATGCAAGGTGATAAACCTTGATCAAGGTGCCTCTAGACCTACACATGCCTTATATTTTTTTTCTCTACTTCATACACCATTGACACATCATATTTATTCTACACCCTTACCACTAGGTTTTGTTCAACCCAAGCTCACTCTATATGATGGAAAGATTGATATAGAAACACATTTGAGATATTTTCATGTAGGATGCTTTGACTATGTGCCAAATAATTGATTATTAACCAAACTATTTCCATGAAGTTTAAAGGATTATTCTCTAAAATGGTTCAATAGTCTAACAAATCAGACAGTAAATGCATTCAATCATTTAGCTGATATGTTATTATCTCATTTCATCATTAACATAGGTGAAAATGTTTCTTATGCCCAAGTTGCACAATAGAAACAAAGGTCAAATGAGCATCTCATAGATTATGTTCTTAAATATAAAACTATCTTGGATAAAATGATAATCCCCATAGTTGATCAAGAATTATAGGATCTCTTCAAAAATAGTATTCTACTAGCTTTACATGAGTCAATAATATTCATTTCCTTCACTGAGTTATGTCATAAACTAAATGAAAGGGAAGTCAATCTAATCTCAATGGGAAATCTCAAGTACACAAGTATATCAGAAATAACAAATAAAAGTAATAGTAAAGTTGCATATAAAGTAAAGGTCAATGATAGAAAAAGTCAAAATCAACTAATAGTTAATGTAGATTTAGATACCCCTTAGAGAGTGGTTTTATTAGCACCTCCTCAATGAACTTTTACTGATCTACAAGTATTTACATCTAGAGTCTTACAATAACTATTGGAATGTAACATCATATCTCTCCCTCCTATTTAAGAAGTTGACCCAAAAAAGCCTCTTCCATAGGGATATGATTAGAATGCATTTTATAATTTTCATAGGGAAATAGGTCACACACTAAATAGATGCATTAGTTTGAAACACAAGATATAGGACTTGATATATGGAAACTCTATTGATCTTGGAACTCTAGTTGAGCCTCCTCAGACAAAGCAAACATAGGACAAAGCTTTGAAAATATTCTTAGATCCTTTCCCATAGCATTCTAAATAAGAGATATGGGATACATCATGCTTTTACCATGCATATTAGGCACATCCTCCACTAGATACATATCAGGCACCTTTAGTTGTGTCACATACTTTAAGCAACTTGATTGGTGTGTATAATTATAGAGTTATAGCTAGACCTTTCATATCCTTCTCTGAGAAGGAGATAGTTGAGGATGTTTCCGATTATGATGCACTCTTTATCATATCTTACATTAATCATCATCCCATTCATAGTGTTCTCATAGATAATGGATCTAGTGTGAACATGTGCACTATGACATTATTGTATCATTTGGGATATTTAGAGTAGGATATTACCTTGATGGACATAGTTATCAGTGGATTCAGTGGGCACATACTAAGTTCATTGGGTGAGATTATACTTCCTCTATAGGTTATTGCAACACATGTGGCCACACCATTTACTATTGTTTTTATTTTAAGAGTTTTTGATATGTTACTTGGTTGACCATGGAATCAAAAAATTCAATCAGTACCTTCTACAATTCACAAATGCATAAAATTCATTCATGCAAATTAGGTTGTTATAGTTTGTGGAGTTCCATATGAATTACCACTCCCTACTTTAGAGCCATCTCCTACCTTGTAGTCACCAATTTTAGCTTCTCCACCAGTTAGAGTTCTTCCTCCAATTCATATTTAGATATAGTCAAGGCCTTCCTCATAAGCACATAGAGTTTATACACATCCATAGAGGCCTATTTTAGAGTAGCCATAGTTTTAGGACTATAGATAGTTTCTAGCTATAGTGTTCACACCTAGAGCTATATCATTGAGGTCTCATGCCTCTACTCACAGAGAACATGATCAAAAATATTTTCCTACTATTAGATGGGTCCTTAGGAGCCCTATAGTTGCATCTACTTCTCAGATTTATAGGGGGACCTCATCTTTGGTTTAAACTATAGAGATTTTAGAAAATTTACAACATACATAGATTTCAGAGCCAAAATTTCATCCCTTCCATCATGCTTCATGATCACACATGATTCCTCTCCTTGATAGAGGACACCATGATAGGGAGTCTTTCATGAGACTCATCAGTTAGTATCATTTCTTCCCAGTCTTTCTTGTACATAATTTCTCAATTTATTGTACATAGTCTCCTAATGCTTTATTGTACATAGCTTATAACTCAAAATCCAAAAAAAAAAAAAATTAAAATCCATAAACATTCAAATAATTTAAAATACCAAAAACATTTCAAATGTATGCATTATCCTTTTTTCACATTTCTACTACCATGCTAGACTTATATTTGTTATTCTATGCTATTATTTGTCAATTTATATACATTACCATGCTTCACTTAATCTTATTTGAGTGTGTGCAGTGACATCTAGTTCTATGATTGCTTCACTCTACCCATTGACGGGGAATCCTACTTCTACATTTGAGACATACATCGATATATATATATATATATATATATATATATATATATATATATATATATATGCCCTAGGGGCATCTTATACATGACTACACCATCTAGGTTATGTTATTCTTATACCACATACTCTAGTTGTCATGATGATGTATATTACTTAATAACTTACACAAATTACTCTATCGGCACTCACTAGTATATATCACTCGTGTATTTATTAGCATATACCTAGTCTTGTACTACATGTCTTTCATACTTTCACTTCCTACTTTGATTAGTTAGATGTAATTATATTTATAAAATATTACATGCTTTCCTTCCCTACTTTGTGTATATAGGTATGATTACATTTCTTAGTTTATATTCTTATGTGTGCCTTAGGACATTTACCAATGCCATTTACTTGTAGTGTTCTATGTGATTGTGGCCCTTGTGCCAACTTTGATTATTTTCAATTACATGTGTATAAACATGCCTTGTATTTCTAATTTTTAGTTTGAGTGACATGTGCCCATGTCTCTTGTTTATTATGCTCCTTGACCACTCTTGTATGCTTCTTTCTTATTGTCTTGTGTGTTTGTTACTTATTTACGTCCCATTGTTTGAAATGCAATGATCCACATTGTGCATTTTTATGTTATCTTGGATGCTATGCTAGACATCATGCTCCATCCATACTTGACAACTAACAACTAACATTTCTAGTTTCAATTCAGTACATTACACATTCTATTACATTGTTATATATATCTAGGCATACCCCTATTGATCTAACAATCTCTAATATTAACTATCTTATATCTTGAGACATCTTTTCAATTATCATTATTATAGCATGTATTTTGTAGAATAACACACTTGTAGGAATCTTTCTTATGAGAGAAATAATTTTAGGGTCTTCATTCCTACCCTCAAAAGAGGGGGTAACAAACAAGGGTTTTGTCATAGAGATCACAGCGCTTATCAGTTGAAAAATCAAATTTTAGAATACTCAAAACAATAATCATAGGTCAAATGTAGTAAAACATACCAAAAAATAGTGATAATTATAAAAAAATCATCAAATGTAGTAAAGGAAAATAGTTCCAAACATGGACAATAGTTCTAGATAGTAAGGCTTCCTATTTCAATGCTCCTATCCAAATAATGAAAAAAATAGATTTTCCAAAAATAGTTATAAAGGTAAGCTCAGCTATAGTTTTGTCATATACAAATTAGTTTATATTGAATAGTTTCAGTATAAATTTCTATAGATTATATATATATATATATATATATATATATATATATATATATATATATATATATATATATATATATATATATATATAAGGTGCATCATGCATCATATGATGGCTCTTGCCTCCATTTTTAGATTAGGAAATTGGTATAACTTCTAAATCAAAATCCATATTACAGACACCAATGATTGGGGGCAATGTGAATGACACATTTGACTTCTTTTCTTTTTGAGTTCAATATATTACTAAAGCATTCTTAGTAATTACATTCCTTATTCCATCTATAGGTGGTTGGAATCATTTTAGAGTGGATTTCATATAATCTTAACCTCCACATTCCCAAGTGGCTTCCACAAATCTAATTTCCTATTTTTGGAGTATATTTCATACAATCCTAATTTCCACCTTTCAGAATGGCTAATATTGGCCTAGTTTTTAATACACATTCAGCTATCCACACCACATTGCCAAATTTTAGATAATTTATGGGATTTAAGAGCCATCTCATATGATACACATTCATACTGATATCAGTTCATATCTTCACTTAGTGGGAAACAATGGAGCCAAAGGTCTAACTAGCCTTTGTATTCTTAAGCCACCTACTCAGAGGGATTAGACACATAGTCTAAACATTGATTAACACATGTATAATCACATAGCTTCACTTAATGGGTGATTATGGAGCTAAAGGGCTAGCCTTTATATTCCTAAGTGACTCTCAAGGAATTAAGCACTCAACTCTAGTCATGATATTACTCTTGATACAAAACATACCTAACATCCCTCAATATCACTCAATAACACAATAGGTTTTGTATTGGTTTGCCTACTCAATATGGTATAATCATTCCTTTCTCTTCTTCTCTTACATAAGCTTTTGTACATTATTATTTTAGATATAGTGTATCGAGTAAGAAATGATCTACTCTTTATTTTCTCTTACATATTTACATTTCATAATGTGCTTTCTCTATGTACACTCAACATCACATAGCTTCATGGGATTCACCCTTATAGCTTCATGTGATTCACCCTTCTAGGTAAGTTCAAGTATGCTTTCTACTTTCCTTTATCCTAGTATTTCACTTTTATACATCAATAAAATAAAGGGGGTAAATGTAGTCATATAAAATGTCCAAATTGGTATCTTGATTGTATCTTATGATACCTAATCCATATGACCCTATTACATGTTCTCATAACCCTTTCAAACACCATTTTACTTATAACTAGTCATCTATAGACTTCTGAGACCTAATTCTAGCTTTGTCAGGCTACATCTCCCATGATAATTCTATATCCCTAGGTCTTAATCCTATAGGATAGGAGTGATAGGGTTGTAATATAGCATCAAACCCTAGGGTGTCCCATTTTTGGTGCTCTTGTCTAATCACATTTTGAGCCCAAATGACTATTTCCTTCTGATTCCTATTATTTATTATGTCATCCTAGCATGAATACATTTAACCCATAACCAATAGATTTATATAAAATCCCATTCAAAGTTCATTTACAAGGGGGTTGGAAAATATTATAAATCAAGCAAAACCACTAAGTAAAATTTCCCTATTGTCTACATACAACCATCCAATACAACTACAAGCATATTTAAAACCTAACACAAGTTCCTATCCTATCCATGTCAATCACTCTTAGTTTGGTATTTTTGCATTTGCATAACACTATTTCAAAAAGCACATCAAGTGGGATAACTACATATGGCTTGATCCCTCTTTAGAGTATTGTTGTGTAGGCAATGTGCGCACACAAGGGGTGTGAATACATTTTTAGTACGTCTTACATGCACCAAACCCCCCTCTTTATCAATTTTTATCAAGCTTAATGAAGGTCTAAGGTTTTAATATTTAAGTATATCTATAAGGATCTCCATCAACATTCAAGACTCAAAATTTCATAAGCATTCTCATATAGAGATAGAGAACAAAACCCAAAACAAATAGATCTTTGTGACTAGTTTAGACAATAATGATAGGAGTGGACTATATCATCAAAACCCTAAGTTTCTTATCCTTTCACTGAATGAAATCTAGATCTAGATTCATAGCACTATAAGAGTCCTAAAAAAATATTTTTAGCCTCTATCTCAACCATCTTAGTCTAATGTTAAGCTAAGTTATATTTCTCCTCTTTCATTACTATTTTTAGAAAGCTATAAAAGGCAAATAAATTATATAAATTAGTAGTATAATTATTTCAATATTATTTAATAATTTATTTTTCCAAAGACTTAAATAAATTAGGAATAAAACACTAATATTACTAGAAAATTTAAATCACATTCCTAATCACTTGGATCCCTCTGAAAGTGAGCCATAATTACCTAAAGTAAAAAAAACTCCTCTTTCACACACCTTACATACTTGGCTCTCAAAATGGCATCAGTTTTTCACGAAAATCCATAAAATAGAGTGAGTTACATGTGTCAATACCATCCATGGCCTTAGATTACTCAGGTACACTTTAAATAGGCTTCCACTTGAAGTTCTCACACTTCTCACTATGATGATCATTATGTCAGTTCTGACTGGTTGAGATGAAAGATCTTGTAATAAAACTTAGGAGTTTTTTCAAATAATTAAATGGATATTTTGAGTCATCTTAACTCTCAATATTCATTCTAAAGTTTTTTTTGTCTCTTGAAACCTCCTAGAATGGGTACAATGAACAAAATAGTCAAAATAACCAATTTTGTATCCTATCCGTATAGATAGGTTAGCAAAAAAGTTGATGGGGGCAAGATATAAAGAGTCATATACAACCTCCAACCACTTTTATTATAATTCAAGTCCATTATAGTAGTTTTCCATCTTCATTTCCTTCATTAGGTGATTTCCAAGGGTTTGCAAGGGTTTTGAGTCATTTCCACTCTTAAGCTTTATTCATAAATATAGGACATTGGAATTACAAAAAAAATTCACAAATGTGATGTTAAAGACCCATGATAACCTATTGAAACTCTTTGGATCTCCATGAAAAGTTCCAATGGAGATATGAGCACCCAAAGTTACCCTATCAATCTTTTCCTTCCATTTACACAGGCCTAATGTTGTCTTTGAGATAAAAAAATGAATTCCTTATGATTTATATATAAATTAGAGGATTTTACACATATAAAATGATCATATTAACATACTCCAATAGGTTATAATTCATTTCTAAGGATATAAGTGTAAGTGACTTCCTATTTGGGCACTAGCCTAAACCCTACCTAATAGGCCTATTTGCAACATTGAGGGTTTAAGACCCTATTGAGTTTCATAATTCTATGATTCATTTATAATTTTTTCTTATGTTTCTTCCAAATTTCCACACCTCCTTTCAATTTCCAGCTAGATCCTAGCTCATTATTTTAACTTCTTTTCATAAAGACTGTAGGGTTTGTACATAAAAGGAGTGCCCTCTGTCTGAGACAAAATAAAGGGAACTTACACTATTTTATCAAACCAAATGAATGGTTTAGGAGATTCCCAAAGTTATAATTACCTTATATAGAAAAATTCATCCCTTGGTCAGGTCTTTTTTCCCTCCAACACTTGTAAAATAGAAAATAGACTATGAAAATATATATTTTGTGTATGGTTTCTTGGTATGGACTGTGTGATGCATCTTTAGGGTCCTATCTCTACTTGTTTTACATGTCAAGATCCTATAGAGACCATAATAATAATCATGAATGTTTGTAATGTCTTATCATCATTTTAAATTTCTATGTACCCCCACATATAGTTTGAACTCACAAGACTATGTTCAGTTCATGACTGTAGTTCTTGCTTTAGAGGGGCACCTATAGGTTGTTTTTCAAGTTTTAATATTGAGACAATGTATAAAACTTATATATAGTCCCTTAGGGTCATTAAATATTTTTTTGGACCTATATGTCTCATCTCATTCACTATCAACACTTAGACATTACTTGTCATCCCACTGTTGCTTATAGTCAAATAGAATCAACTGTGTTTGGAGAAGTACACTGAAGGTGACTATTATCCATAAAACATGTGTCATATAGACCATGGAGACTATATGATATCATATAAATCAATGGAAACTAATATATTTTTCAATTTTTGTAGGTCTCCATACCTAATATCACCTTATGGACTGTGAGAATTTTTAGTCAGTTGTAGGTGGATAATCTCTTAGGAAAAAGACACCTATAGGTGTGTATAGAGCCCAAAACATAATAAATATTATTATTTGAATTAAATTAAGGTTTTTAATTATATATTAAACCATATGAAACCATTAAATCATGGAAACATGGTTTTTATTTCAAACTTTGGGTGGAAAGCCTCTTTAGGGCTCAAAATTGTAGGATTCACTGTCTGACTTCAGAGCATGAAAGTACATCTTTAGGCCTTCTAAAAAATATCTTACCTTAGTAATTTGACCTAAAAAAAATTATTATTTCTCTTATGTGGATAAAATAACAAATAGTAACTTATATTCATTAAAATTCATTATAACCTTGTCATATGATATTCATAAAATGGTAAAGTGATATGTTTTGACGTTTTAGGGATTTGATCCCTAAACCTACAGTCATTGGCTTAATTTGTGACCTTCCACCTTATCTAGAACTATAAAATTCCAAATATGTATGTTAGGATCCCTTCAACATGTTATGTATTTAGGATTAATTTCACCACTTGTCTAATCTTCTAAATATAAGTACCTTAGTTCTATGTTAAGCCTCCTGTAGGTGGTTATTCTAATATATAGGTAATGAGGAACCTTCAAGTAATATGCATGATTTGTGAGTTTCAATTATTTTTGTGCCTTTTAAAAAAAATTAAAATATACTTTCCTTACTATTAAAAACCTTTCTCAACTCAGACACTCCTCTTCAACATGATTGGTTTCCATGAAGACACATATAGGTAAACATTCTAAGTTGCATATAGACATGCAGTGGGTAGACAGATTCATGTATTCAAGAAATATGATTTCCATGTCAATTAATATCCTCTCATGATTTTTAAATTAATACTTAGGGTTTTTAAATTCCTAATACAATTCTTCACACCTCATTTTTAGTGTTTAACCCTTATGTGGGCACCTGTAGGTGCATATTTATAGTGACTATGTGAAGATGTTGTGCATGACTATAATAGTTATTTCCTCCTCATGAAATTTGGGGAAACTAAGATAATTTTTTATATTTAAATTATAGGCTCAAAAAATTAAACCTATATATGAATCCATGAATGTGATAAACATCCTAACATAGCCCATTTCTTGTAGGCTTGAACTAGTTGATTGTGCATGATAGTCATGAAACAAACTGACTGCATGATTCTTTTGACTAAAAATTCCATGAAGATTGATTTTAAGAATTAAATTTAAATGGGAGGAGATCAAGATAACCTTGGAAATATTATAATTAACTTATTTTCATCCCTTAGAATCACTTCTAAAGCATGATGATTTTACAAATGGTGGAAACCTACCTGTCATCTCCAAATGAGAGCAATCTACAAACTTGAGATAATTTGCCTATCAAAAAACCTTGAATCATGAAACCAAGAATGGAAAAAATTATATGATGGATTAAACATATTATATAATCAACATCACTATATTTATTTTACAAAATCATCCAAAACAAATCAAAACCTATAGGGTGCATAAATTTGAAAGAAAATTAGATAAGACAACTTCATGAGAATGGTTCATAAAGCATAGGCCACCATTATTTGACATTTTATTATGGAAATGAATATATATAAGTTTAATGTCTCCTCCCAAATGTTTTTAACCTAGAATTTATTTAGCTATTTGTACCAAGTATAAATTTGTTGACTGGTTTTATGTGTCTAAAAGGGTGAAGAAGGAGTAGAATGGTTTTATCTAAAATTTAGAACTTTTAGAGTATTTCAAGTATGGAAATGAGTCTGAATAAGATCAAGAGACATTCCATGACCTTATCACATGTTACACACTCCCTTATGGGCCATACAAGTGCCAAACTCTTCCTTTTTCCAAGAAAACTGCTCTTTCTTATGAAGAACTTGCTATTTTTAGTTAGAAATAGTTGATTAAGGCATAATATGACACATGGCATGTGACATCACATTTTTTCACCTTCACATTTCCAAAAGAGGTTGTATAACTCATTTAATAATAATTTTTACCCCAAAATGACTCTTAAGACTAAAAGGATTTTGACTAAGGCTAACAAGGCATTAAATTACATCAAAAAGACTATAACATAGCCCATGACAAAATATTAGACCCCTAAATCATTTAAATATCGATTTTTTACCTATAAGGCTCCCGGTTTGACCTACTAGGTCAAATTTGGTCAACAAATTAGTGACTCATAGGGGTAACATGCCTGCTATGATAGATATCACTAACCTTATCCTATCCATGTGCTTAGGGAGTCATCTAAAGTTTGAGATAAACAAGAAGACCTGACACTTGACAGCAAGGCTTTGACCAAGACAAGACAACTAATTACATCAGCCACATAAAAAAAAGGACACACACAAAGCAAATCAAACACACTAACAAGAAATACATGTGTACTCAAAGTATTTAGGAAAAAAAAAAGATGCACAACTATAAATTATTCATACTTTATTTCTATAATTAAAAGGATAGTTTCTTGAATCTTCTCCTTTATGAGTTGAATCATAGTGCTAAGCATGTTGCTCTTTGGATTGGATACTTGGTAGATCAAACCTATTATTTATCCCTTAACTTTATCTACTATCAAGTAAATCATCCTTATATAGGTATCCAATGTAAATTTATTCCTCTTAAATTTGTACACATACCTCATACTTCTGCCTACTCTTCATCTCATGATCAACTTGTATATTCTTGGTAGGCATGGATTCAAGAGGAGTAGTTTCTTGTTCCTTGGAAGATTGAGGCTAATAGAATCTTATTTCATCCTTAAAAATTTGATGTGTTTCTCCAAAATAGTTGAGTGGAAGATAACCCATTTTTATGATCTCAAACATATAATAATGGGATGCATATGCCTCTCGAAAGGACAAATTTGAAAAGTTTATTTTTCTTTGCGTACTCACTTAAGTGTCAAGGATGCCTTATCCATATTTGACTAGATCATATCCTCCTTGAAGAGGAGTATAACCTACTATAGTGATTTCAAATAAGTCATCCCAAGGATGATTACAGACTTATTCTTTCCCATCTATGATATATTGGATAGTGATGGAAGAATCAATGATGATTTCATCTTCTTTGACATAAGGAAGAAATTTTTCAATATCAACATAATCAAAAGATTCAACATAATAAATCAAATCTTATTTAGCACTTAGAATCTCTTGAGGGTTATCAATTTGTATTTCAACTATCATAACCTAACTTTAGTTCTCAAGGACTACAAGATCCTCAATTTATTTCTCCTTCTTGGTGATGTCAATGCTAGGCATTTTGTAATCAGGTGACCTAGTCCAATGAGGTTACCTAGGAGATATGTTTTATTCAAGAAATATTTATGAATTATTATCAACCAAATTCTCATATTAAGGTTCCAACACCATATGTCCATCAAGGTAAAGGGTGTTATGGTAAAGACAAGATGAACTAGATTATGGAGGTGGAACATATAACTCAGCATCATATTGATAATGAATTGAGGGGATTCTTTTGGGAGATCATAAGAAGGGAGAGGAAAACCTTGGGCTAAAATATCTTGGTTTTATTCCTTCCATTTGACACTAAATTTTTTTAAATATTATTTGTCTTGATCACTCTCTTGAGGAGGATTAAATGCGGTTTGTTTAGGCTTAGGATCTTCTTTTGGCTCTAAACCTTAAATCACACCTTGACTCAACAATTTCATTCTTGACTCTAACTCTTCTATTTTATTGGATAGGTTCTCTTGGTAAAGATTATCTTGAATTTTATATGAATATTCATGAGGATAAGAAGTACAAGAGAGTTGATATGGAATACAAGAGGCTTCTTGAGGAAGGGTAGGAGGGGTTTGCATAGGATCAAGATCTTTCTCAACATCACACTCTTTATCTAAGATTGTATCCCATTTATTTTATCATGATTCCACTAGCTTATTCCATATTATGATTTTAGGATTATGTGTATATTATTAAGGTAGTGATGAAATTTGAGGAGTGGATGAAGTGTTAAATAAACTTAGGATCTCCTTAGGCTTGGATTCTCCACCTTGTCTCCAATGTGGGATTTCATATCTAGAAGTCTCCTCTTGAGGTGAGGATGTAATAAGAAATGGAAATGAGGGATTAAATTCCACTTAATTTGATAATGATATGTATTTATGCATCTAATTATTGGATAAATTAATCCACCTATCAAGATTTGATTTAAAAACAAGGTTTATCTTTCCAACTCTCTCTTTTAGTTATTTGGGAAAAAGATGACTTTGACAACATTGATTAGGTTAATGAGCAAGGGTCAAGTATAATTGATATATATATTAGGGAGGTGTATATGAGGGTTGATATATTTGGTGAGACTACTCCTTATGAATTCTTAGCCTATCTTCTGAGGATGAAACTAGGCCACTCACATCAAACATCTCACTTGTGTGATTTTGCCAATTTGCTCTCTCAATAGGTGCCCAATATATTATAATTACATATAATTCATCTCTCACATTATTAATGAAATGAATAGGAATATCTAGACCATGTACCCTTTATGTGTCAAGATCTATCATGTATCTCTCATAGCCTAATAGAGTTTGCTTGAAAGTGGAAATGGACTAATTTAAGAAGTGACTAGGTTGACTAGGAGGAGAAAGATATTAATAAGGTTGGATATATGACTGATATAACACATGACAAGGTTGATAAGGGTCAAATTGTATCTGGTAAGGATCATGACAAGGTTGATGAGAATCATACAAAGGTTGATAGGGAATGTCATAAGCTTGATATATCTCATCAACTTGTGTAAAATAATACTCAAGACCAAAAATAGCCATGAAACTTCATTGAGAAGCAATACCACAAAGAAAAATTACCAAAAATATTCAAAATGAAAACATGGGCTACTTGACTAGTTGATGCAACTTTAGAGTTACCATTGATGCTTGGATAGATGCCTCCAAAGGCTGATGCATTAAAAGACAACACAAAAAATATTTAAACTTCTTGGACAATAAGTCCCATTGGACATGAAAAAAACCATTATCACTTATATTTTAAACCTTTGAGTAGATGTATCAGTTCTCATCATCCAAGTGGAATAATTGAAACATCTCTAGTTTGTGGGTATCCTAAGAATGAGGCGAATCTCTATACAGGACTAACTCCCTTGATGTACCACTTTTAGATCACTACTAAAACTATGATTGTAAGGAAAAGGGAGAGACAACTAAAAGTAAACTATCATAAATTAAATTATACATCAAATTTATTAATGACTACCAGCTAGCTGCATGTCACACATGAGACCAAGAGACTAACTAGGCATATACTTCTCTAATATAAATATTTTCACATCAGTATTTCATTATGAGGTTGTGATGTATGTTTAGGATAGGAGGACTAGAAAGGCATATAATGGAACTATTTTAATAATATTACTCACTCAACCTTGACACTTCATATAACACTTCACATGATCTACAAGAAGAAGCTTTCAAGCAACAAATTGGTAAGAGAATAAGACAACAATACTAAGGAAACAATAGTCATCACTAATAAAGATAAAAATTTGAAATTAACACACTATTAATAGTCATAGAAGAGGAAAAATTATTAGTCTTTATTTATCCATCATATGCAAATGAGTAGGGCTTCACCATACTCAGGTGGAGAATATTTTACAAAGGCTAAAATGGTTAGTTCTTATAGAACTTGAGAGAGAGAAGAGGATAAAGAAGTCCAAAGGTCACAAGGAAACTTGTAATTATGAGGGAAGGGGTTAAATTTGAATTATAATATAATGTTAAATTGATAATGTAAATTTAGGAAACACAATTATCACCACAAGTCATGAAACTCTTGAAATGTGACGTAGGAGTTCTCATTTTGCATAAGAAAACTACCTTCATCATTCACCCCTATTTTAACGTCCAAAAAATAAATATGGATAGTTATAATCCTTGAATTTAGAGGGAAGTTTTTCATACATGATTTTCCATGCATTGGTTGTATTCCTAATCACTTGGATTCCTTTGAATGTGAGCCATCAGTACCTACAGTCAAATAAACTCCTCTTTCACATACCTTGTACACTTAGCTCCTAAAATGGCTTGAATTTCTCATGAAATTACATCAAATGGAGTGAAATAAATGTTTCAAGACACTTCATTTCCTTATATTACTTAGGTACACCTTAAATAGGCTTCCACTTGAAGTTCTCACACTTCTCACTATCATGTTCACTATGCCATTTCTGACTAACTAAGATGAGATCTCTTGTAAGAACACTTATGAGTTTTTTTAAGGTATTAAATATACATGGGGAGTTATTTTAATTCTCAATATTACTTTAAATGTTTATTTCATCTCCTTAAACCTCTTAAAACTTGCATAATGCATAAAATAGTCAAAAGAACCAATTCTGTACCCTGTACATATAGATATTTCAGCACAAAATTTTATGGTGGGAATATTTGAAGAGTCATCTAAAAAATAATACCAATTTCCTTATAATTATTGTCCATTATATTAGCTTTCAATATTCATTTCCTTCATCAGGTCATTTCCAAGGGTTTGTAAGGCTTTTGAGTCATTTAAACTATTAAGCTTTGTTTATAAAAAGAGGACATTGTAATTAAAAAAGGGTTCAACAAATGTGATGTTAAGGACCCATTATAACCTCTAGAAACTTATTGGATCTCCATGAAAAGTTCCAAGGGAGATATGAGCACTCAAAGTTACCTTATTGATCTTTTCCTTCCATTTGCATAGGCCTAATGTTGTATCTAAGCTCAAAAATAAATTATTTATGCTTTCTCCAAAAATTGGAGGATTTTAAAAATATAAAATTACCCTATGTACATATTTAAATATGTTATAATTCATCTATAAGGATATAAGTTTCACTTCCCATTTGGGCATTAGGCTTAAACCCTACCTAATAGGCTTGTTTGAAAATGTGAGGGTCTAGAACACCCTATTGAGTTTCATCCTTATATGATTGTTTTTTCATGTTTTATTAAATATTTTATAACTTAACACACATCCTTTCAATATCCAACTATCTCCTATATCATTCTTTTAACACCTTTTCTTAAATACTATAAGGTTTGCACATAAGGGGACTGCTTTCTATCTGAGACAAAAAAGAGGGCACTTCCCATATTTACTCAGACCAAATTAATGGTGGAGGATATTTCCAAAGTTATAAATACATTTTATATAAAAATTAATCCCTTTTTCATGTCATTTGACCCTCTATCACTTCCCAAATCCAAAACAGACTATGAAAGGATAAATTGTGTGCAGGGTTTCTTGGTATGGATTATGTGATGCATATTTAGGGCATTTTATCTAATTTTTTCCATGTCAAGAGCCTCTTGAAAACATCATGATCATAATTAACTTTTTTTTATGTCTGATCATCTTTTCAACTCTCTATGTACCCCTACATATACTTTGAACTCACAAGACTGTGTTCATTTCTTGACTATATTTCTTGCTTTGGAGGGGAACCTATAGGTTTTTTTTTTCATGTTTTAAGCCTGATAAATTTTATAAAACTTTTATAAATTCCGTGAAAGTCATTTGGTATTTGTTTTGACCCATTTATCTCATATTATTCACTGTCAACACTTAGACATTACTTCTCATCCCACTATTGCTTATAGTCAAACACAATCAACTGTGTTTGGACAAGTATAATCCTAAAGGTGACTATTATCCATACAACCTATGTCATATAGACCATAGAGACTCTTTTAAGTCCTAAGAAGTAATGGAAACTGATATATGTTTCAATTTTTGTAGGTCTCCATACCTAAGATCACCTTATGGACTATGAGAATTTGTAGTCAGCTATAAGTGGATAATCTCTTAGGCAAAAGACACCTGTAGATGTGTATAGAGCCCAAAACACAAACATCATCTTATTTGAATTAAATTAAGGTTATTAATGCTATATTAAACCGTATAAAACCATTATATCATGGGAACATGATTTGCATTTAAACCTTAGGGTGGAAAGCCTCTTTGGGGCTCAAAACTGTATGCTTCACTTCTTGAATTCAGAGCATGAAAGTTAATATTTAGGCCTTATAAAAACCATCTTCCCTTAGTCATATTCCCTCAAAAAAATTTAAATTCATTATCCTATGTGGATAATATAATATATAGTCACTTTGATGCATCAAAATTCCTTATAACCCTATCATATGATATTCAAAAAATGGTGAAGTGCTTTATTTTGATGTTTTAGGGATTTGATACCTAAACCTATAGTCATTGCCTTATTTTTTGACCTTCCACCTTGTCTATCACTCTCACATTAAAAATATGTATGTTAGGATCAATTAAACATGTTATGTATTTAGTATGAGTTTCACCACTTGTCTATTATTCTCTGTTAAGCCACCTATAGGTGGTTATTCTTAATATATAGGCAGTGAGGAACCTTCAAACAATATACATGATTTGTGAGTTTCAATGATTTTTGGGAATTTTACAAAAGTTTAAATAGAATTTCCTCACTATTAAAAACCTTTCTCAACTTAGACTCTCCTCTTCAACATGATGGGTCTCCATGAAGACACTTGTAGGTAAACATTTTGAGTTGCATATAGACATGCAGTGGGTGGAAAGTTCCATGTATTCAATAAATTTGCATTGCATACTAATTTATCTCCTTTAATGATGTTTAAATTAAACCTCAGGGTATTTCAAGGCCTAATATAAGTCGTCACACCGCATTTTCAATGTTGAACCTTTTTGTAGGCACCTATAGGTGCATATTTATAGTGATTGTGTGAAGATGTTGCACATGAATGTAATAGTTATTTCCTCCTTGTGAAATTTGGGTAAATTCAGATAATTTTCTATTTTTTAATGAGATGATAAGCCTATTTAACCTATATATGACTCCATTAATGTGATAAATATCCTAACATAGTCCATTTATTATAGGCTTGAACTATTTAACTATGCATGACAATCATGGAACAAACTGACTGCATGATTATTGTGACTAAAAATTCCATGAAGATTGCTTTTAATAATGAACTTGAAATGGGAGGAGATCAATATAAACTTATAAACATGAGAATGAACTTATTTTCACCCAATGAAATCACTTCTAAAGCATGAATATTCTCTAAATGGTGGAAACCTGGATGTCATCTTCAAATGAGACCAATCTAAAACCCTAATATAATTTGTTTATCAAAACACCTTGAAACATGAAACAAAGCATGGAAAAAAATATTGAAGGTATTAAAAATCCTATAGAATCAACATCCCTAGTTGGATTATACAAAATCATCCAAACCAAAACAAAACATATAAGGTGTATTGATTGACAAGCAAATTAGATAGGCCAACTTCATGAGAATGGTTCATAAAGTAGAGGCCACCATTATTTGAGAAAATTTCATGGAAATTAATCTCTCTAAGTTTAATTTTTATTCCCAAAGTAAATTAATTTGAACTACAATTTCTTTAGCTATTTGTACCAAACATAAGCCTGCTAACTAGTGTCGTGTGTCTAAAAGGGTGAAAAAAGGAACAAAATAATTTTATCTCAAATTTGGCACTTCCTGAGTATGTAAATTATGGAAATGAGTCTGAGGAAGTTTAAGAGACATTTAATGGCATTATCCCATGTGTCACACTACCTTATGGGTCATATAAGTGCCAAAGTCTTCCTTTTTCCAAGAAAACTAGTCTTTCTTCTAAAGAACCTACCACTTTTTAGTTAGAAACAATTTATTAAGGAATAATAGGACACATGGTATGTGAAATCATATTTTAACACTTTCAAATTTTCTAAGGAGGTTTTACAACTCATTTAATTCTCATTTTTTTACCCCAGAATGACTCTTAATACTAAAAGGATTTTGACTAAGGCTAACAAGGCATTAAATTAAATTAAATAGAATATAACATGATTCATGACAAAATATTTGACCCATAAAACATATAAATATCAAGTTTTTACCAATAGGGGTCCCAATTTGACCTACAAGGTATAATTTGGTCAACAGTAGGATGAGCAATATCAAGATATAAATAATGCAAGTATGTGATATGGAGTATAGAAAGATATGACCTAGAAAATTGGAAGATGTGTGTATGATAGCCCCAATGTGTTGATATTTTAATGCTGAATTTGTGTATAAGTGTATGTGCCCCCAATGGGTGAATAGTATAAAATTTGGATATGGGTGGAGGACCTGAGTCCTACAATAATTTGGAAATACTCAAATGGAACAAGTGAAGCTTTTATGTATGATAAAACCAACTACACTAACATATATATCATATGTATTACCTAGTGAATAGAATCAATATAAATGTGGAAATGCATATAATCTTAATTTTTTATTTTTTGAGGGATATTTGAAAGTTTTTGTATTTTTGAATATTTTATATTTTTTACATTTTTTCAGTATAATCTATGTAAAATTAAAATGAAAATAAAAATTTATACAAGGATAAATATAAATAAAACTAATGTACAAGAAGCATGATAAATGAAACTATGTGTGGCAAATGAAACTATGTACAATAGGAGAGATACTATTAATCGATGAGTCTCACGAGAGACTCATTATAAATGTACGTTGTATCAAAAATATGAATGGTCACCTATCATGAAGTGTGATGGATATGTTGTGGTTGAATTTAATCTAAATATTGTAAAATCATATTCACTGTAGGTATAGATTAATTTTATAGCTCTTGTTGGGAAGAAAATATATTCTTTATATAAATTTTAATCATTGCAATTGCATGTGAAAAGGATATGCCACTTTTTTTTGTCAAGTGTTGATTCTATCATTGTTAACCATAATATTCCAAGGACAACATTGTAATCATTTGATTTTTAAATAACTTAAAAGAGGAGATAACATTCCTTTTAAGAAAATGAAATTTTAATTCAAGTGTCCCCAAGCATGAGATAGAAGCATTTGTTGTATCTAAACATTTAGAGTCCTTTCTAAGGGAGACAAGAAATTATAGAGAATAAAAAAATTTTGGTAGATAATCCATGATCTTAACATCTATTCATTAATTCACATATATATAAGTTTTGAAAGGGAAAGGATTCTATATGATATAGGGATTGTAATTTCCCCCTTTACATTAACCTTTGAATATGTATATTTTATAGGTATTTATTTATTTGAAGACTCTTTTTTATAAACACTATTTTGAGAATGGTTGTTTGATTAGCTTGATTATGAATTTTCAACTTAAGTTCTTACTCTTTTTATAACATTACCTATGTATCTATGTTAAGAATAAATAAAAAATTAATGCAAAATAATTTTACCGAATCACAATAACAAAATATATGAACAAAGATATATAAAAAAAATTAAAATTCATAACAAGAAGATAGGATTTAATTTGGTTCACTCAATGTGGGCTAAAACCACCAATAAACACTTGCTTAGATCTTATTACAAGCCAACAAGAGTACAATCCACTCTCAAATTAGTCTTCTCATAATTATAATGCACAAATATTATTTAGAGATGTGGTAAAAAAACTCTCCTAAATTCACACACTCTATTCACATTCTCAAACTCAATTCTTATAATGTATTACTTACTATATGTCCATATATACATCATACATGAACATGTAACTGACATAGCAATTTTACAAAACAATGGGTACCAGAAGCATTGGACAAGTCAACCCATAATGGTTCCCCATTAATTATGTGGGATGGCACCACATAAATACAAGTATAAATAAACCACATATGTATACTCCAAAAAAAAAGGTGTCCAAAAAATTTAAGAGCGTATAGTAAATTAATGCAAAATATATTTAAGAGTGTACAGTCTATTTTAATGTATAATATTTAAAGTAAATTGTAATGTGGAAATAGCATCCACAACATAACAATATCCCACTTGGAGACTGATTTCCTTTGAGTAAGCTTCTCAACCCTTCACTTCCATCTCTAAAGGCCAATGAAAGATGAACATAGCTTTAATTTATCCCTTGTGACCACCTTGGTAATCATGTTTGTAGGATTTTGACTTGTATAAATCTTATCTTACTTCAACTTCTCTTCCTCCAAAATTGTCTTGAAGAAATGGTACCTCAGCTATATGATTCATCCTAGAGTGGAAATCAGAGTTCTTTGCTATATGTATAACACTCTAAATATAATTGTATATCTTACCTTCCTCCTCCTTATGACCGAACTCCTCAAGTAACTACTGTAACCAAATCATCTCTTTAATTGCCTCTGTGGTAGAAACATACTCAACCTCTACTATTGACAAAGACATAAGTTTTTGTAGTCATAAAATCTAGATCACCATTGTGTCACCTACAGTAAATACATATCATAGCATGCTCATCTTGCTATCTAAATCTCTAGCCATATTTGAGTCTACATAACCACATAAAGTGGTGGACAATCCACTATAGCTTAAAACT
This sequence comes from Torreya grandis, assembly GCA_037957365.1. NCBI lineage: Eukaryota > Viridiplantae > Streptophyta > Pinopsida > Cupressales > Taxaceae > Torreya > Torreya grandis. The sequence continues at coordinate 275,228 of JARHVA010004862.1, forward strand.
GTCCCCATGATATCTCTCAAGTACTAAAGGATCCACTTTATTACCTACCAATTCCCTCTACTTGGATCACTCATGTACCTACTTACTACTCCCACTGTATGGGCAATATCTAGCCTAATACACACCATGGCATAAATCAAGCTACCAATTGATGATGAATAAGGTACACATGACATCTAGATTTTCTCCTTCTCTATCTTGGGACATTGCTCCTTTGATAACTTGAAATGGCCTGCAAAAGGAGTCCCAACTGGTTTAGTATCCTGCATACTAAACCTCTCTGAGGCCTTTTTACTATATTCTTCCCAAGATAAATTCAGATTTCAGTCCTTCATATCCCAAGATATTCTCATACCAAGGATTTTTTTAATTTCCCCCAAATCCTTTATATCAAATGAATTACTAAGTTATTCCTTGAGTACCTTTATTTCCTACATGTTCTTACCTACAAACAACATGTCATCCACATACAGACATAGGATAATGTAACTACCATCATAGAACTTATTGATATATATGCAATGCTCTTAATAAAACCTATAGTATTACCGATCCATCATAAAACTATCAAATTTCTTGTACCACTATCAAGGAGCTTGTTTTAGGCCATATAATCTCTTATTTAGTTTACACACCATGTTCTTATTCCCTGTGACATCATATCCCTATGGCTGCTCCATGTACAAGTCCTCCAAATAACCATGAAGGAACACATTATTCACATCCAAATTCTCTAAGTGTAAGTCTTTTACTACCACTATCCCAAGAATAGTCCTAATAGAATTCATATTCACCACTGGAGAAAAAATCTCATCAAAATCAATTCCCTTCTTCTACTCAAACCCCTTTACCACCAACCAAGTGTTGTGGCTTTTCTTACCTCCATCATCCTCTTTAATTATATACAACAACTTATTTTTCAATGCTCTCTTACCTTTAGGTGGATTTACCAAATACCAAGTCTAATGTCCCATGAGAGACTGATGTTCCTCATCCATTGCTTATTCTCACTTCTTCTTGACATCTAGCTATATTGATTATTTAAATCACTCTAGATATTAATTATTAGTGATTAATAAATAGTTAAGACACACAAAATTTATTAGGTTCCCTTTTTACCCTAGAAGACCTCACATCAAGAGTTTGGGATTCCTATGGAGTAGGTGCCTGGACTAGTTGCTTGGACACTTTACCATCTGCAATGTCCTTAAACATTGTACTCTATTTTGGAATCCTCTTTTAGATCCTACAAATATTATTTTTACATGACATTTTAATTAAATACAACATCTATAGATCAAAATATTTTCTTATCCTTAAGACTCCAAATTTAGTAACTGAATTCATCCTCACCATAACCAATAAAGGTGTATATTGTCCTTTCATCTTTATCAATATGAACAAAAGCTTCACATCCAAATACTATAAGAAATGAATAAACAATTTTATTACCAAACAAATATTACTTAAGTATTCCTCCATCCAAGGAAGATGAAGGTCCTCTATTTATCAGATATACAATCGTGTTTACTACTTTTACCCAAAATTGAAGGGGTAGTCTTCCATGCAATCTCATACTCTTAGCATTCTCTATGATAGACCTATTTATCCTTTGTAATAATCCATTATTATCTAGAGTTATTGGAACTATCCTCTATCTGTGAATTCCATTCCTAGAAGAGTGATGAAAAAATTCATTACTATAATATTCCCCACCATTATCTAACCTGAGAGATTTTAACTTGAGACCTATTTCATTCTCAACCAAGTATTTCCATCTTTTAAATGTATAAAACACATTATATTTTATCTTAATACCATACACCCAAACTTTCCTAGTTGAAACATCAATAAAAGTGACATAATAAGATGAGCCACCAATAGAATATACTTGAGCCAAACCCCATACATCAGAATGAACCAACTCCAATTTATTCTCCTTCCTCATAGGTCTAACCTTAATAAATTTACCCTTTTTTCATACACATAGTCTTCATATAAATCTCAATCAAACACTTTCAATATATGAAACTTATCCTTCAAATTTTGCATGCCCTTTTGGCTCAGGTGACCAAAGCTATTATGACACAAAGTTGTAGTTGCATTTGCACAAACTAAAATACAATAATCAGCACTACTATATAAATATAAGGTACCAAACTTATTACCTCTTTCTACATAAGAATAACCTTAGTCACCTTTCAATAATCTGATGTAAAAGTCACCATAAAACCTTCACTACTTAGCTGCCCTATGGAGACCAAATTCTATCTCAAGTAGGGCACATGCCTAACATCCTTTAGTAACCAAGTGTTCTCATTCTGCATCTTAACCCAAACACATCCTTTTTATACTATAATTTAAGTCTCATCATCACCAAGATTAATGTGTCCAAAATACCCTTGAACATAATTAATAAAATAATTCTTATGTGGTGTAGCATGAAAAGAATCCCCTGAATCTAAAAGCTAAGACTTAATAATATTATCTATGGAGAGAATTAATGCATCCTGACAAACATTACCTGCTTCCACATTCAACTCTTTAGTTTCTTCTTGATTTTTATTCTTATTCTAAAGATCCCAAAAATACTTTTTCACATGCCCAATATTTCCATAGTTCCAACATACCATCTTGATCTTTGATTTTGACCTTCAAGGACCATTTGACTTTCCACACTTTCCTTTTCCTCTATAATTTTTTCTCCCTCTACTCTTCACTACCAAAGCATCACCTAAAGTAAAATTTTCCCTAGAGATTTTTCATCACATTTCCTCATTAATGGTTACTCCTATGACATCCTCAAACTTTAACTTAGCATTGTTAGAGACTGAGTTACTCACAGCCATTACCAGACTATTCTAGCTCTTTAGAAAGGAACACAAAATATTTAAATCATTGAATTCATCATCAAAGTCAACTTTTAAAGAGTTAAACATACTCACTATTGTATTAAATTCATTCAAATGATCAATAACTAAACTATTTTTAGACATTTTCATATTAAATAACTTTTTCATTGAAAAATATTTTATTAAAAGTAGAGGGTTTCTCATATAACTTCCATAATATGTTCATGAGACTTTTTGTGGTCTTCTCCTATGATATATTAAACATGACTGAAGATACAAGGCATAAATGGATGGATTTAAGTGAATTCATATTAAGAAATTCCTAGGCCTCATCTAACATACCCACTATTTGCTTTAGTTTTGGTCCCAGTAAAGCATGGAGGTGCTTTTAATAGAGGTAATGCTCCATCTACATCTTCCATGGAAAAAAGTTCTGCATATTGATATTTTCAACCTTTGATCTACTATTATCAACCATAGCTCCCACTTAAACTAATAACCCTTCCTATGATACAACCTAATGCTCTGATACCAATTTTAGGAATAAATTATAAATTAATGTAGAATAATTTCATATAATCATAATAACAAATGCTATGAATAGAGATATAGAAAAGAACATAAATTAAAATGCACAACAAGAAGATATGATTTAACATGGTTCACCCAATATGGGATACACATATTAAGAAACACTTATTTAGATCTTATTACAAGCCAAGAAGATTACAATCCACTCTCAGATTAGTCATCTCACAATTACAATACACAAACATTTTTTGAAGCAACACTCCATAAAATTCCTAATTTTGCTCCTAAATTCACACACTTTGTTCATGTTCTCAAACTCAGTTTTTCTAATGTATTACCTATTATATGTCCATATATACATAATACATCAACATATAACTGACATAGTAGTTTTATAATTAATGGGTACCAAAACCATGGTCCAAGTCAACCCATTATGGTTCCCCATTAATTATAGGTGATGACACCACACATATACAATTATAGATAAACCATGTATCTATACTCCCAAAAAAAAGGGTCCAAATTTTTTAAATATTGTATAATACATTTTAATGTATAATATTTGAAATAAATGGTAATTTGGAAATAAAGTCAACAACATAATAATCTAGATATTTTACCTTGGTAAACTGTATCTATGAATGATTTTTTTTAGTATGTTCCATAAATCCCAAACCTTGTTGACCAACATTATAAATCTATAGAATAGAAGTAGTGATGCTCTAGGCATGTTTACCCAAACCTTGACCTTGATAATCAAATTATTGTATACATTTTTGACCAAACCCATACTAATTTGAAAGCGTGACCTCATTTTGGAGAGGTATATTTGTATCCTTCACTTGGTTTAGATGTGTTTGATGTACTATTTCTTGCTCCAATTTTGTTTTGTGAACCTTTTTGTTATAAGTTATGCTTTGGTAACCACTTTTATAATACTTATGAATTTGACCCCTTTTGAATATGTTCATCATTATGGATTTCTTAATTTATTTATCTTGTTATCAATTATATGTTGTATATGTTATTTCAAATCCAAACATGAATATATGCGATGACCATTCATTCTATGGCATGCACAATAGTATTTAGATCTCCTTAATATATGTAAAGGAGGTAGTTTGATCAGCTTATTTTTAATAATTTCCCTTAATACCTCACTTGAACTCTTATTAGAACCTTTTAATATATTTAAATCACTTACAATAGATGTATTATGTTGTAATTTATGATTTGGATATGAAACAATATTAGGCAAAACATTACTAAGTGTAGATGAAAATTCATGATGAACACTAGCATATTCTAAAGACTTTGTACATGTAAATTGATTTTCCAATAATGTGACCTTTTCACTTAATAACTAATTTTGATTCTATAATTATGAAATTTGCTTCCTCATACTAATAATTACATCCCTTAAAATCTAACAAGTGAAAACCCTAGTTTTTTTTTTATTGAACTTTCAAGCACACATCCTAAATGGGAGATATGGGAAGGGAAGGGTTTTTAAGATGGATAGGCTGAGTATAGACATTTTTAACAATAGTATAGGCTACCTCATCTCTAGGAGGAGTGATAACATAGACCTAGTTAGTGGGAAAATCACCCTCTTGGATATGAGGAGGAGGAAAATAATATTCTTCATCAATGAAATTTGGTAATGCAACTTGGAAGAGGATTTCTAGGGTAGAACATATCAGTTATGAAAATCATAACACATACACTAAAAATATGAAATAAAAGGATAAAATTCCTAATAGCATCTAAGGCTAGGGTTTTTTCACTATTTAAAGTAAGTCAGGTTCACCAAATTATTTAACCATTTTGACAATTAAATGTAAAACCCTAAGTAGATAAAAGAGATGAGTATGTACATCAAGGAATAAAATGTTAAAGTATCAATGTCTAATAACCTAAATAATAATTGATTTATTTTCTTATCATATAAATAAAAAAATAATTGAAAAATGTGTACTTAGATGGAAAATATGATTGAAATAGACAAGGGGTAGGGTTGAAAGTGATGCAAAAGTAGGGTAGAGTGTCATTAGATAAAAATATCTATCATAACCCTCTTTAAACTGTAGTGCACCCATCTTTCCAAATAATGCACTATGTTATTTACCTTCTATGTAGCATCATTGATCATATGTAGATAAATTAGTTAAATTTAGTGTAGACATTCACTCTATTGTAGGAATCTTATACCGACATGACTGAGACATAGATCATCATGTGTGCTTCATTTTGACTAATTTCACTATGGAACCCTAAGCCTCAATGTTTGCTAGGGTTTTTATAAACACAAGTGTAAGAAGAGTGGAATAAGTAGGGTAGGCTAGATATGACCTCATCACCCCATGTGTTGAGTATTGCCTACATAAAAATACCTCAAAATGGGATAAAACTCAATATAGTACTCATAATCTAAGTGTTGGTGGCAGTGAGAGTGATGATAGTATGTCTAAGTATGCATGTCAATTTGAATGTTTTTTGTGTGACTTAAAATTATAAATCTAAGTAAACCTAAGCTCTAAGATTTTTTATATATGTGGATGCAAAATAAGGGTAAATAAGGATCAATAACATTAATTTTCATAACTATTTATGATCTTGTGACAATTATCATCTAAAGGATAAATGAATGAGAGTGGTCTTTATATAGTGTTTTGATGATACCTGAGACATGAAATGAGTCTAGGTTGACCCTTGGATGCTTAGGGGAGTGGGAATATTTTTTTGGGTTCAAAAAATCTAAGGTTCTTTAACATTTCCCCTTTTTCCAATAGTGCACTATGCTATAGACCAAAGGGGTTGCACTATTATGAAAGTTTTTGGTACATGTGAAAAATGATCTAGGATACCTAGGTGATGGATTAATATGGCTTTTTTTATATATGGGAATGGGATACATGCACATATATATGAGGAGAGGATAAAAAGAAGAACTAAGGTAGGTCTAGGGATAGGCTAAGGATATGGTAGCCTCAAGTGACACTCATTGCATTAAATGACATTTTAGATCACTAAAATTGCATAAGTTTATTTAGAAGTGCAAGGTTTTATAAACTTGCATGGAGATACAACTATTGAGCTCAATTGCCTATGTAACCATATGCTAAAAAAATACCTATTCAATATATTTAATCATAAATTACTAATATATTTATTTATAAAAAATAAATTTACTAAAAAAATTATTTAGATCATAAACCTAAACCACCCCTTGATCTAAAGAGGACCAAAAAGAATATCTAGAGTAAATAATCACTGTCACTAAAGAAGTTAATGTAGTAACTAAATTATACCTTTTAATTTGATCAACCTATGTCAACACACCCTCTATGATCTTTGCAACCTAACCTCATGCACCTTGTGCTTCTTATAATGGATGCATCCTATTAACACTACCTAATACGGTGATATTGAATGTGAAGTAATCATCATCCCTCTGATCCTAGTACATATAATCACTATTTTAAAAATATATGGAATGCTCCAACCATATAAATTAGTATGGCCTCCTTTCTAATATGAAGTATATACAATAAACCTCAAGATTCTTGACCACTTCCAAACATAAACAACAAAAAGTACCTAATTGTTCCTACTCCAAGAAGAATTATTCATAAAAAATCATTAAAACTGATATCAACACCTTCACCTCCATCAAACAAGAGATGAGAATTTTACACAACACAACATTCACAGCTTTTTCCACATTTTCAAAATCTCAAAAAAAACACCATCATCTTAGAAAACTAGAATACAAAAAAAATATACTAAACCACATTACTATCTTTGAGGTAGTAGCTAACTCAAACTGATTTACAATATTCTTATAAGAAATCTTTAGGTCCATTTAGACCAAAATCCTAAAAAAGCATGATTCTTCATGAACATGATAGTCATCACTGGATTTAGTATCATATTAAACAATACTCCTAGTGTCATCCTTCAGATATTTCTTCTTATAAGGTCATTCATGAGAATAATATTCCAAACTAACACATTTTTAACATCGCATGTTTCTTTTTATTTTAAAAGATGACTTTTGACTGCTTAAATTTGCATATGAATAAGATTCACTTGTCTAATCATGATGTTGAGAAGAATACATATGTTTTATAGAAGGTTTATGTTTGGATGAATGATTGTTTTTCACTCATTGTGTCTCCTTACTTCATGTTCCTACCTTTTTCAAACAAACATCCTCTATAGGCTTAACATTTTTCTTATTTGAAAATTGAATGATTAGTGACCAATTCACAAGTGGGATGAAATGTTGCATTATTGTGTTTTTTACTAAGTTCAAACATTTCAACAAAAAATGTACAGTTGGAATTTAGTCCATTAAAAACAATAGAAATCATCACATCATCATTAATATTTCCATTTATAATACTATATTCTTATATTACTTTTTATAACCTAGAAACATATTCTAAAAAAAAATCATCATCACTTTGCTTAGAACTCAACAACTATATTAGTAAATCAAATTTTTTTATCTACATGTTTTTTATCTTATAAATCTTTAAAAATTTTACAGTTTTTCTAGATTGCAAATTTAATGGATTCTATGTTTATAATAATTTATGGGTAATATGAAGACCATAATAATTATATTGCTTCTTATACTATTTATTAAATAGTAGAAACTTAGTAAAATCTATAGAACATGTGAGTTATTTTTCAACTCAATCCTAAAAATCTTTGGAAACAAAAGTTTTTTTCCATATCTTTATAATTATTAGGTGTTAGTTTATTGACTTAAGAAATGAAACTTACTATTTTTTAGATGTTCACTGACATTTTTTAAGAAAATATTACTGACTTTAGAAATGAGACTTAATATTTTTTACATATTCACTCATATTTAAAAATAACCCAAAAAATAAATCTATTTAGGTTTTAATTGTACCCTAAAGAGATATTTGTTATAATACTTATCATGTTTAAAATAAATGTATGCTTTCCATTGAAAATAGATACATACATTCTCAAGAAAAAAAATGAAATTAAGAATGAAATCCAAGACCTAAAAAATAATAAGTGTTTCATAAGATATTATCTGCCACTTGCTTTATTAAAATTAATAAAGATTAGAATGTAAAATATGTATATAAACTATTATTTTACAAAATAAAAAATCAAAACTAAAAAAATAGAAGATAACCCTTTTCACTCACCTAAAATATGTACCAACAGTAAAATAATTTGATAAAGAAATAATGCAATAGTTTGGCAGATCCACTTTATAAGGAGTGCCAAAAAAAAACATTTTATAGTGCTAAAAAATAATTTAATACAAATATAAATCATTTTCAAATTTCATATAGGTTATTCCAATGTTATACAGATTGTTCAAACTCCTTTAAAAATGTCATGTATACTATTTCAATGTCATACAAAGTATTCAAATGTCAAATTAAATATTCTACATGATATAGGGAATTCAAACATCTTCTTAAATATTTCAAAACTTTTATTGAATTATTTTATTTCCCAAAAAGATATATTAATCAAGTTTTAGTGTGACTCCTTAAAAATGTTTATTATTTTTCTCTCCAATGCATTTTCAATTCCTTTCTTCATATTAGTCCCGAAGGGATACTCTCGGTAACGTTTGTGGTTAAATTGGAATTATTTTTGGGTGAAATAGATAATCATATTTCATTGATTAGTGGGCAAAGAGAAAATATAAAGATTTTATAAAGTTAAATAGTGGTTCGCTTAATAATGTGGATAAAATAATAATATTTGTTTGAAGCCGATTGGCTAATTTTTTTAGATGTTATGGGCCATTTTTATTGGCTTGAGACCATGTATTAATGTAATGGTAGACAAAGTGGGGGTTCATAGAAGGTGGGAATGTTATGCCATTCAATTCTAATTTTGTTCATAGGTGTGGACTTCTTCTACGATTTGGCATTAAATGTGGGATTAGTGGATGGAAGGAATGGTGGTGGGTTTTAAATATCTAGGTGTTTTTACAAGCTTGATATGGTTTAGTACATTCACTGAAGTAAGGAGGGCTTGAGAGAATCATATACTATGCAGAGAGTTTAAAGGTAATATTTTTTTAGAATGAGCTTGCTTTTTATGGCTTATAAATTACATATTTTTTTGATAAATCTATGTAATAAATTGGCATTTGATGATTATAAAATATCTTTGCTCATTTTGATGGTTGTTGTGCTTGATAAAAATATAATTTTTGAAGTGATATATTTAAAGAATTTATTTGGGTCACAGTAAACTATGAGGGTTTTGAGAATGTTTTTCTTGATAGTTAATTGATGGGCTCTAGTCTTTATAATTTTGATAAATAATAGGGTTTTAGGAATGACTTTATGTATTAAGAAACTAAGGGATTTGAAAAAATGATCTTAGTCCACATGGTGATATTTATGTAGTTTTTCCCAATTGTAGATTTCTATTAGAGCTTTAGGTGCTAAATTTTTGTTAATTTTATTTTATTAATACCACCATTTTTTCCTAGGGGAAAAACTATGCTATTTTATTATGATAAAAAAGGCATTTACTACATTTTATAGTTGAACATACTCATTTCCTTTTCCTTAGCAAGGCCTTTATAGCTATCTCTAGGAGTAATAGCATCAAGTATTTATTGGTCTATTACATATTTCAAAATAAACTATTTGATTGGGTTTCATCACGTTAGGTTTTATTTTCTAAATTTTAGGACTTTTTGAAAAATCTATGTGACAATATGGCATTTGATGATCAAAAAATGCCTCTATTCAATTTCATAGTTGTTGTGCTTATGCAAAATTTAATTTTCCAAATAATATATTTGAAGAATTTATTTAGGTTACATTAAAATATGAGGGTTTTGTGAATGTTTTTTTTAATACTGAATCGATGGGATCTAGATTGATTGTTGAGTGGATTTTAAACTTTGGTCTTTGTAATTTCAAAGAAAATTGTACAGTTTTATTAGAGATTTATATGCTAAATTTACGTTAATTATTTATTTTCTTAACATCATTATTTTTTCATGTGTGAAAAAATGTGATATTTCATTATGATAGCATGGTCATTTAATACAGTATTATAGATAAACAAATTAATTTCCTTTTCCTTAGCAAGCCCTTTATAGCTATCTCTAGGAGTAATGGCATCAAGTAATTATTGGTCTGTTTCTTATTATTGAGTGAACTATTTGAATTGAATGAGTCTAACTAACTTAGAATAATTTATTTTCACTGTGCAAATAAATTGTGAACCAATTGAAAGTTTTACCAACTATTTTATACAAATGCATATGCCTATTTTGTTTATGGTAGAAATTAAATATTCAAAAATTAGTGACATGTTTTCTGTAAGTTAGTTAGTCTCTTGCATTTGAATTTAAGTATATAGAGCATGCATTAGTTTTTTTTTTTTTTTTAAATTATTGTGTTAATGTTAAACATCAAATAAATGAAATTATCTAATAATCCTTTTTTTATCTAAAACATATCTAACTTCAGTGAACTTAAGTTAGTTTTTAGTTATCTATCATACACTATATATGTGTATAATATCTTAAATATAGTGTTATGTTGATAGTAGATTTTAACATTAATTTCTTGTTTGTGTAAAAAGTTAATTTTGTTCCTATGATTATAGTTAATCCTATTTTTTTATGTCTTATTTATGATAAACCTCAACTATTGATCCTTTTTTTTAATTCTGTTTGATTGTTTTAATTTTGTTTGAAAACCTTTTTTTTTTATTGTTTTTTTAGAAAATTATTTTGTGGAATTTTAACTTGTGTTTAAGTCATTTAAAAATGAGCTTTGTGAGCATCTATAATTACACATTACCTGAATGAAATTTGTATTTATATTTTAATTGATATGTCTAAAAATATATTGGCCTTAGTTGAGATCAATAATCCTTCTTTTCTTTTTATGTTTGATTGTTTTAATTTTTTTTAGAAAATGATTTTATGTGAAATATATTTTAGTTAGATTTTTATTATTTTGTGGAATTTTAACATGTTTAAGTCATGCCAAGATTGGATCTATGAGTATTTTTGATTAGTCATTATCCCGATGAATTTTTCTCTATATTTTATTAGAATAATGACAAGGCAAGGAAACCCATTTAGCAAATATGTATTGTAATCATTCAATTTACAATTTATTCTCAAATAAGAGTTAGTGATATTTAATGTTTAAATATTCATTTAACTTGTTGTATAGACTAGTTACCTTTAAAAAATACTATGATTATTGTTCTTTTATTCCTTTATGTTGAGCACCTTTTGATTGTTGTCAATTGCTTTACTTTTCTATTGAAAAAAAAATAAGTTATAACATGTGAAGGCATGTTGGTTGAAAGCAGCATGGCTAATCAAAATCATGGATTTTTTTTTGATTTTTTTGTTTATAGTTACCATTTTTATTTCAATTTCATTACTCAATCATTTTTCTATTTATGTTTGATCAGATAAAATATGTCACCAACATGATAGGACATAGAGTTTAAGATTATATCTTTTTTTTTTGTAAAGCTTGCTTGGATTTTTTAGTGGAACTTAGGTTTCAAAAAAAGTGATGAGTGATGGAATCACCTTAAGGAGGTGATGATAAACCAAACATTTATGAGCATGATCCTTTACTCAATAATGATAGTGTTAGTGCCTTGGAAAATACCACCAAGGTTACAATAGAGGAATTTTGGTGGATTGTGGATGCATATGTGGGTAAGTTTTTAGAATATTTGGAGAAGGTGATTAAAAATACTAAAAAGGAGGATCTTGATAAGATGTTTATGTTTATACATGAAACAAAAATGGCCAATTTACTTGAAAATGTGTAAATAGTGTCATATGTTGTTGAGAGCTTGGATAATGAAGCTGGTTCTAATGAGAAGGGATTTGATTCTAATTTTAGATATGATGGCCATATAATCATTGAGGATGACAATTCTGAATACTTTCATGCCCTTTTGCATGTTATGTTAATTGTGTTATCATTTTGTCTTTTTTTTGTGGTGTGACTTTGGTGTGGATTTTTTACATTGTAATTATATTTATTGTACCTAGTCTAGATATTATTTTTTTGTATTTAGATTTTCTACATAGCTAAATATTAGACATAAAAAATGCCCATGCTCAATATAAGATATAAAATTCTTTAAAAAAAGAGTATTAGATGATACTATAATAATTTAATGGCTTAAATATCAAACACTGGTGAGAATATTATCTTTTTGACTATAAGAAACATTGAAAGTCACCCTATATAATAAAGGAGTATCTTTTTGACTATAAGAAGAATTGAAAGTCACCCTATATAATAAAGGAGTTTGTAATAAAAATCCACTACTGTAGGGTCACTTTTAATCTTCCTAATAGTTAATGAAAACCATTACGGCTTCCATCAACAAACTACCTCTACTCTTCCCCTTAAACCTATGTGATGATCTGAGCATTTTATGACTATTCAAAATTTACTTTAAGATTTGGTTTACTGGAAAATATTTGAGAGATTGGGTTACCATGGAAAATGCTTATATTAAATTTTTTGTTTTAATTTTTAGTGACATGCATTTTGGGTTTAAAATTTTTCTAGTTCAGTATGGTATTTTGTCATGGATAATTCTCTAGATAGGCTTATAGATTTAAAATAAAGTGGATACAATAAACTAGATCTTTACATTAGGATAGAGAGTAAAGAAAGTTAAGTACTCCTAAAATAAGTAAAAACTAATAAATTTTCATAAAATCTTGTCTCTCATTTGTGTCTTCTTATTTTCTTATTTATCCATAACTTTCACTTCATGAATAGTCTATATCAATTCATAAGTCCAAGTACATGTGTGGTTCTTGAATATATAATCCACTCAGGGTATATACTATATGAAAATTACATCTATAGCTTTATGTGAATTATAATTGTTGTGTGGTTTAATTCCCATTTTTTGCACCATTTTGTAATTATCTACTTAGATTTTAACATCATCCATTACATAGTATATCACATAGATTAAAAATCATGTAAATTAGTAAAATTTATTTAACCAAAAAATGCATATGAAAAGTCTTATGTCCAACAAGCAAGGTGAATAGTAACGCATTGACCATTGCAAATATTATTAAGGTATGTAAATGCGTGTTATACAAATTAATGTTGAACAATATTGGAGATAGATAAATTATCTTTATGCATTGTTCTAAATCTACACATTTGTATTTGTCATCTCTTAATGCATTGAAAAAGAGCATTCTCAAACTTTAACAAATGTTGTGAATTAGTTATGTAACTATAACCTATATGCATGAGACTGTTGAAGGAAGTATTTACCATAATTATGGATAATCTATCTTGGTAAGTACTTCAATCATTTTTTAATCTTTTGAATTATTTTCATTGGCTTATATATATTATATCTTACTAGTGTAGGACTTATCCCATGTGAAATTCAATCCAAAGGTTTTTTACATATTAAATTTTTGCATCTCATGTATAGTCTATTTTTATTATAAATTACTACTTGTAACTTGGCTTGGATTAAGACAAAAAATATAATATTTGGGGCTAAGTAAATTTATTTTAAATTAATTCATTTTCAAAATTGATGGATCTTTTGAACCTTCTTTTATTTTTTTGGAATATCTTTCTGGCTTGCATCTAGTGTGAAAATTCATTTTAAAACGTATCTAAAATTAGTATATACACCTCAAAATTTTCAATTATCAACTTTTACTATTATATGATCATGTTACAAGTCTACCTAAACATGGATACAAAAACAATGAGATTTCCATTTTTTTTCTTTTTATTTTTCTAAAATTCAATAACTTGATATATTGTTAACATTATATAATACTAGAATTTATTTGTGTTTTTCCTATAAAGATAATGTAAACAAATTTGCTATAGGGAATATTGTTGTTAATAATTACTAAAAATGCCAATGCAAAAGACCATTATGATATTGGTGATATTAAATGGATCAAGGGCATGGAAATTTTTATCACCATCTTTAAAGGTAAGGGGTTCATGAGCTTGTATGCTCTAGCTTACTACATAGTTTAGGGAAAAAAGGGGGAGGAGGTCATCTATGGGAAAATGTGATTACAAATTACTGATAATGAATTTGATCTATTATGTATACTCAGATTTAAAACTCATTAGCCTTAATTCCTTGGTTAGGGTGTGAAATAATGGATCTTTAACTATACCCAAATTAAAGAATAGGTGTATTATGATTATCATCATATATGGATACATGTGGTTACTAAATATTTGAATACATGTGGTTTGTGTTTTTGGCTTGAATGATCTAGATGTCTCTACTACTTAATTATGGTTTATTCAAAAATAATAATTACACTGGAAGAAAAAATTTCATATTTAGTAAGATCACTAGATCATGTTCTACTAAATTTTTCTTTCTCATTGTTAAATAGATATTTTTCTTTGCTTCTTTATATTTTTTATATTTAATATAAAATTCTTTCTCTCAATTTATAGACCAATATTGAATATTGATGACATAAACGTTACCATTTAAGCAGATATAAAACATTTGATTTGTTCAAATGTTAAAAATGTGGTTGCACAATGTTATAAATTGATAAATTATTGCTCAAGAACACTTGAAATGTAAATGAAAAAGCACATGTTCTATGTATTGATCTATAGCTATGTTTTCATTTTTTCCCTTACTATGAATTATGTCTTGCTTCAATTTGTTTTAGCTTAGTTAAAATATGTTAAATACAATTACATGTGGATATATATATTATTTTAAGAAGATTAAAATAAAAACATTGATGCATGATTTTCATTGTGATTCCTCTAGATCCAAGTAAGTAAACAACATCCAAAATGTCATGTCATAGAAAATGAGACAATTAATAAATAGTTAATTACAAACAAACACTTGCATAGCTATTGCTCGGGCTTTCTTCAACCCCACCCAGTTCACTAAATTCATCAAACCATAGAATTTATTTAAAAGCATATATATATATATATATATATATATATATATATATATATATATATATATATATATATATATATTTCTTGTAATTAAATTATTTGATTCATCCATAACAATCATCAAGATATATTTTTTTTCCTTTTTGTATTGAATTATATTGTTTTATTATAATAATTAAGAAGACATAAAATAAGACCTTTATCATCAATAAATAATAATAAAACATACTTTCACCTTTCCTTATTACATAATATTGTAACAAAAATGAGGAAGGAATATATGATTGAACAATTAAGCATTACCACTTTTATTCTCTAATTAAATTATGAATATATTAATAATTAGATATATTAAATTCCATGAAATGATATATATACCACTATGACCATGCACTATAAATTTACTTAAAATAAAAATATTTTTCCATGAACTAGGTTCTTATAAAAGAAAACAAAAAATAAAATTAAGATTTAGGAATAATATGATATATAGTTTCAAAATCCCTTTGAGTTGTAAGAAGACCAAAGTTAAGACTAAATGAAAAAATCATTTAAAAAACAAGTTGAAACTACAAAGATTAGAATCTCAAATTTGCATGGCAATCAATCAAATGCCTTGAGACTCCTAATTTATAAAATCCTCATATTTTAATATAACCTAAAAAAATATGTAATAATCTTATCTAATTAGAATGTAAAAATCCTTTAAATTTTTGAAATTGGAAATGGCATGGCTAAAAATGGTTGGGAAGAAGTATAAAATCTAAATGCACTTCAAAATGAATAAGGTGAAATGGATTTTAAAGAGAGGACCAATATCAATTCATGTAAGATAAAAAGTAGAAACATGTAAACTATCAATGTAGTAGGCTGGGGTTATAATAACATATACAAGACTTATAGTTTAATAGTGAATTAATAGAGAAGGAGGTATACAGTTGGGAATAGCTACATCACTCCTCTTCATTTGTAATGCACCACTATCACTATGGAATTGAATCTAAGGTCTGGTATAGAGTTGTACCCTCAACCTGTTTTTCATGCATGTTTCCATATTGAACAACTTTGGAATACAAATTGAATCTAATTGAGTAAAAACTAGACTTGTACAAGCAAAAACCTGAACAAGCATTGAAATATTTGGACAAAGTCAAATATGTGATGAAATCATTGGCCAAAGAGAAAGGTCAAAAATTGAGTGAAAAGGATCAATTTATTGACAAGATGAAAAAGGACTACGGAGATTGTAGACTATTATAATTACTAGTCTAACTAGCTAGCTGAACTACATACCCAACATGAGAAACTAAAAAATGATTTGGAATATGTTATTGGAGAGTAAATATAATTAACAAAGGACAAAGGTAAAATAAAAAAAAATGAATAAAAAATTGCACAAGATAAAGTGCAGAAGTTTAATAATATTCAATTGCACTTGGATAAGGCAAAAAATGAAATAAAACATGTCAAAAATAAAGCCTGCAAAAGGATAATGTCTATGAGTCAAGTGTATTTATTTATTTTACATGGAGCCATTGACCTAGTCTAAATATGAGGATCATAATATGGGGTGTGTTGCATCCTCATTTAAGTATATTTATTTATGTTTCAAAATAGGCACAAAACATCAATATAAATATTGAAACTATAGGTCCTTAGCATGTGGACACTTTTCTTCAATGCCATGAGTAAAAAAATGGATTATAGAGCATAGTTTCAATAATTCATCCAAAGTAACACATTGTCATTTTTTAAAGATTAAATCAATTCAAGTAGTGTGCAATTATTAAGTTACTAATTATATTATTCTAAAAATGTCAATACTATCTATTGTGCCAAAAAAATCATGACTTTAAACTCCATAGAAAAATGCTAGATGCAACATATAACTGAGTGTGATGAGTAGATTCAACAA